>CAKAEH010001264.1:0-92755 GCA_916381525.1 Cercopithifilaria johnstoni
TATATAAAAGAAATTGGTTCATAACATACATTATGGCGCTAAGTCTGTTGTTCCTCTATTAAATTTTAAATGTGGATATGATAATCATCATCGGTCAAGTAATAATTCATCCGCAATCGCAAAGTGCTTGCGATTTCTCATGAGATTGAAAAATTTTTACATTGTATTGCGTTGAATTAGATTTGACTAAGTCTGGAGTTATAAACCAGCAACTAAAACAAAAACACAACCTATTATTCTATTTTGCAGGTAGAGCCAAAAAAATAATTATAGCTCTTTTTATTTTATTGCCATAATAAGGAACATAGTGAAATGCTTGGAAATGCAATATACTTTAGTCAGATTATTTCTTTTCTGTAAAATTTAAGTTATAAAGATTATACAATCATTTTTGGATTTTAAACACATTATAAGTTGTTTTAGTAAAGTTTAACATCAACAAATTGCTATTACTTATTATATGCGTATCCTGGCTGGCACATCTAATCCTATTTAATTATTATTTTTGTCAGCTTTTTAGACCCTTTGAATTCTCGTTTTAAAATACTTTTTTTTGCAACAGAAAGGGTTTTTTCTATGGCAAAAAAAGTATTTTAGCCTTGTAGTCATATATAATTTATCTAATTTCCAAACAGTTTTTTTTGATTTTTTGTTGCACATTACATATTCCCTATAATTTGTTTAGGATACTGTATGTAAATTTTAGAAATCAAATAGTATTAAATCTTGTAAGCTCTTGTTTTCTTTTTCATTTTTGTTTTTAAAATTATTTCTAAAATCACCACTAATTAAGCATTAAGCTCACTTTCTTAATACCGCCCACATATCGTGTATACTAATTACTACGTATAACAATACAATTATAAATAGAAAAACAATTTTTAGCGAGTCGAATCTGATCTTGTCTCTCCATTTATTCCACGACTACCTCGATGAAATCAATTGTTATTAGGAATTATTCTGATGAGGATATGCTAAAATTTAAGGAAAATAAAAGTGAATTAGTTACATCATAGATTATAATTCCATTACAAGGTTTTCATCAATTCTCGGTTTTTAATACAATCTCTTAGATGCTTTTGTTGTATGATAGCATTCAAAATTTTCTTAAGATGTTAATCACTAATTATCCTTCCTATGTATAGCTACAACAAAAGATAATCTTCTATCTAGTCTCTTTTTTCTGATTATTAATTGATGTTTATTAATTAGTGCTTTCATAATTTGTTTCAAATTATTTGAATTACTTTCTCGTTTTGATATTGGTTTTAGTTAGTAAGAAGTTATTTTCAATTCTTTTTTTAATTTTAGAAATCAAATTAACAATTATAAGGCACATACATATTTATACAATTATGTTAGCAGTGTTTTGATAATGTTTGATTTGGGTGAAGTAAAATGAGAATTTAAGAATAAAAACGTTTCAATAATCTTTATATAGATTAAGCTGAAAACTTATACTTTAATTGCAAATTTATGACTTTTTTGCATTTTATGCATTTGAAAAATGATTTTGTATTGATTTGAAAAACATTTCAATTACCAAAAAGTTGATGAAAAAATTCTTTAAGTATTGGAAATGAATTAGATCATCATTTCAGTCTTGTTTTCGTTTTCTTTTTTTTACATCGAATTAAATATTAAAATCATTGATTTGATTATTAAAAGGTACTGATCAAAGAATGTGGTCACAATCCGCTCACCAATCGAAAATGTTCTTTGACGATTTCGGGCCATTTTATGCAATTTAATAGCAAACTATTGGTGCAGCCGATACGACTGTTCTAGCGGGTCTTCTTTTTCTCTTCTTTTCCCTTCCTCATTCAGTTGTCTGAAACCTCCACCAATACACTTATCTTTTCGGTACATAAATTAATATCAATTACAAAGGGTGAATTTTTTCTCAACCTCGATTTTGAATGGCATTTTCCTCTTCTTTTCAAACGACAGTCCTCGTTATATTATCCATGCAAAATACGTTTCTAGCATTAATTATAAGTCAACAATCTCTTTTGGAATGCTGGAAATTTGAACTTCTGCATGTTTATTTGTTAAATTTCTGTAACATTTTAAAGAATTATAACTTATATGTTTGTCATACAAAATTAATCGAAATTCTTTATTACTAAATGCAAATCTCTACAAGATAAGGTAAAATATTCAAATTTTCATTTGAAATATTTCAGGTACTCAAATGTGGAATATTCATTTTGCCAGGAAAAATATATTTCAACAAAATCTTATGTAGTCGAAAGATTATAATAATATCTAGCTTATTAAATATAATCAATAAATGTTCTAGTTATACTGGTAACTTGTATTCGCTGCTTTATAAATTGAAGTAGCTTTTTTCATCGATTTATTTATGTTGATTCTTATTTTTACTCAATCTTATCATTAAGAGCAATCATGTTACAATGTCTTTAAAGCATCAATTTGTTGCACTGAATGCATTGCATAATTTTAACTAATTAATTTATATAATATATTTTCGTATAATCTTCTGTATTTCTCAGAACCTGAAATCTTTATGAAGTGATTCACACCTGCCACTTTCACTGCTGGTACTATGGTGTAATTTTGTTATGGCTCTTTTTATTCTGAAATTTTGGAAATCAACTTCTACCATGAATTCTTGACAGATGAGGTTAACTTCCCAGATATTTTTTCATCCACACCACAGTAGTTGTTGTTTGGAAGCTGTGCTTATCATTTTCAGTTCTTTTGCTATTATTATTACAATGGTGCTTATTTTCATATCTCAACTTAATTATCGTATTTAAAATTTTCTGAATAGAGAATTTGTAAAACCTTACTTTCTATAGTATTAGAAATAGTTCCAGTAATTTATTTTCAGCAATATTATAAGCAGATTTCATTATTTTCAAACAAATGCAAATTTTAATTTCATTACTTTATAGGAAATGTTTTTGAATAAAAGAGTTTTTACTTCAATATAGTTCATGGTTTCTTCCTCATCTTTTATTTTCATCATGTGTTGATTAGCAAGTTTACTCAAGTTTGATTGTAATCTTCAAACGTGTGTGCGCATGTCATAGTCTTTATACCCGATCTATAAGTAAATTCAATCAATGTTGCAGAGGTGGCAATATTATTGTGGAAAGTCTCACAGATATCAAGAGTAATATTTCATATCAATTATGACATCATCTTCAAATGTGTTCGGCGAGAAGGCTTCAATTTTCTTTTCTGTTATTGTAACATTGATCGGCTTATCATTAAGTATTACTGCTATATTGTTACCGTCATGGCAGGTACTAATTTAAAAAACGAATCATTCAGAGTAAGAGAATTGAAGATCGACTACTTCTTGGGAAGAATGATAAGAACTTGGATGCAAATTTAATTTCTCTCTTAATTTCAATAGCATTATTATATGAAAAATTAGTTGGAATATGTTTTATTAGAAACTATAATATAAATGCTTGCTTAAAATTTGTTTTCAGATTAAGTGATCTTCTTTTCGTTCTTCTCATTATTTTTTGATTTCTTGCTTTTAAAATTTGATAATACTATTTTATCATTTACTTTATCTTGAACTTAGGTGGTGAATTTGCGAGAATATAATTCGATTCACGAGCATGGTCTGTGGTTAGATTGCAGAAGGCATAGCAGGGATAGTAATGCTAATGTGCTTCTCAGAAGGTTTTATTTACTTTTTTATCTTTTTTCTAAACAAAAATTTATCTCAAGTTTATTTAAGTTTAACTTGAAATAACACTTGGAAATTCAGATTACAACCCATATATGTACTGGAGCGAGCAAGTAAACATTCATCAAGAAATTTATTTTATAAGATTTAAAAAATTTTTGAAATTTTTTTGCCCTCTGTAAGTTTAGTTATTTTTGTAATTGCTATTATTGATAACTGAAGTAGGTTGAATGGCAAATTTTGAATAAAGGAAAAAAAATTACTAAATTTTTATCTATTTCAGGTACACAACAAATACGGAGCCTTTGAATTGTGTTTATAAATTTGACTATGACAAATATTCGGGCACTTTTGACTTGGAAGATGATAATAGCCCTGTTGGCGAAGTAAACAGGCACAAATTTTATGGTTTGTCATACGTTCTTTGTCTTTGCCTAGCTAATTATACAAATTTCCAAATGGAACTTCAGATTTTCAAGTTTTTTCAAAAACCCATGCAAATGACAGAAGTAAGATTTGGGCTGGGTGAAAAAGAATCCACATCCACAACTTTAAAATAACACTTTTTAATCAAATAATGATAAATTTGAAAAAGAGTTGAAAATCATGTGTTTTTGAATAGTTTTATTGAGAGTTTGAGAGAATTTGAAAAGTAGTGTTGGTAAGCTGATGTAAGATCTTGGATACAAAGTTTTCGAAGCTGAAAATTTCCCTTATCATAAATGATTATTTACTGCTACAGGTTGGCACACAGCAACGCTAATTTTATTAGGGTTGGCGTTGTTGACATCGTTCCTATCCATATGTATAGGTCTGTCTGCGTGTTGTTACAGTTCACTAGCGTTGGTTGTCACGGTTGTAGCTCTGATGACAAGTAAGTTAAACTAATTATGTTATTTGAACTTCTTCTATAATAAAACCTTATGGCGTAATACTTCAAGATTTGATTCATTGATGCATAACTTTTCACAGAGGAGATGAGAAACATTTTTTTTTCAGCATTTCTGTCCGTTATAGCGGAAGGACTATTCTTTTTCTATTCACATCGTGCCGACGTCCGGTTCATCAAGGGTATTGTCAGTACCTACGAGGTTTGAAATACTTTTCATATAGTAATTCCGGTAATTTTTATGTTTGCTATTGTTCGAGGCTCTCTTCATCAATGTGTTTTACTTGTTGAATTGAACCGGTCTTTAGGAAAAAAGCTCAGGTACACTTGTATCATTGTATTATTGCATCATCAGTCATATTAGCATAAGTAGCATTATTTTCAGCAACGAGTTGGCTTGGCATTTTTTCTACAGATGGTTGCATGTGCTTGCCATTTTGTTGCATTTCTGATTTCATTAGTATTTGTATATTTCGCTTGGACTGGTAAAAATGATGCCAGTGATCGATATAGTTTTAATCGAGGATCAAAATTAAATGTGGCAAGTATGGGAAGGTCTGCATCTCAAAATATTTCTCATACTGTTTTTTGAGTACAATGTCATATCTTTTTTAGGTATTGTTTATGATATAGTATGAATATTCTCCTGTGACTTATCTATTAATCTTTCGATTCCCAAATCAGATTTGGAAGACAGAGAAATGTTTTCCTCATTAAGGTGTTCAGCAGAACTCCATACAACTTTTTGATGAAAAAACGTTTACGAATTATTTTTGAAAAAAATGCCACATTTATTCAGTTTGTGACAGCTGCGTAGGCTTTATTTAAATTGCATTACTACTTGTTTGCAGATCGTCGGAGTTTGAACCACAAATGATATACCAGCAAAATGTGGCATCTGCTGGAATTCGTCCACCTCACTATATGAAACATCAAGAACAGTATGATAAGAATATTGCTGGAAGTACACCTGAGTTAGGAACACGACAATTATCTGCTGAATTCTTTGGACAAAGAGTAAGACGAAAAAGTGAAACTTGTGTTTAGCTTTTAATCAGCTCATTTGTAAAAATTTTGCGTGCTTTTTTGCATAAATTGATTTGCTGGAAATGTAATTTATTTAATCAAATATGAAATCTCTCTGCTAATTTCAGTCTTGAGTTCCGAATTTATATCTTAAATAATTTGTTCAAAATATTCGTCTTAAAGGACGAAAAAGAAAGGATAGAAAAATAATTGTGGCAATTGATTTTCTCCATCCATTTTTCTTTATGTAAAATTCGTTGCATTTTATTCTTGTTCAGATTGCTCAATAGATTTTAACAAGGATATGAATTAGCCATTTTTTATGTGCGTCAATTTTGTAAATCTTTTGCATATAAATTTCCACGATGTTTGAACACCTGTTCTTTCGTTTAAGATACGATTTTTGATAGGTCAGTGTTTCTAGCCAAGACTTTATAAATCTGTCACTAATGTTACTTACGCTAATTACAAGTTTATTTGAGTTAATGAATAATTACTTCAATCAGTCTGCAGAAAATTCATTCCCGCTAGTACCGCGAATTTCATATTACTGCAATGAACTTCGCAATTCACATTTCACTATCAGTCTGCGTCTTCCTTGTAGTTGCTTTTTTTGATGAAATGAAGCCATTGATTAAGAGCTGCCAAATTTGTTAAAATTTCCTAGGATCTTTTTAACGGATTTGTCAAAAAATATTATAGTTGGTGTTATCAAGGTAAGATTTGTATGATAACTTATATTACCTCGCTTTTCACAAGTTTTTATAACTGTTCGTTATGGCTTTATGTGTCTTCTAACATCTCTTTACTTATATTTACAACCATATCATTTATTCAATTTTTTGCATTTAGATCATTAATATTATTGTCGTAATTCGAAGATCACTTATTTCATTCATCTTTAATTTTACAGTTTAATTCTGTTAGCTTTTGCTTTTCACTTATTTCAATAAGTTATGATTGAAACTTACTATGAATTTACTTTCTTGACTAATTGAAAAGTTTAGTAGAACAATTCTAATTTTTATATTGTTCTGGTATCTATCATGTTATAATTGCATCATAATAATTCAATTTTTTTTAGAATTCATAAGTAATTTTATCGAAGAACTACTAATTCTGAATAAGAATATGGAGTGTCTATCTTTCATCCATTTTCCAGCAAGTAAAATTGCCAGTTTTCCAAATGAAATTTAAGTTGTTAGCTTCTTAAGCACTAACATCAAATATGCGATTATAATGATGATAAATTGAGTAACCATTGAATAACCGAGTGTGCTACTGAATATTGTATTTCTAAATCGGATTTTATCATATTATTTTGATTTGTTTGTAATTCGTTCTGGAATTTGCTTGATGATTAATTTTGTAAAAAAAGTGATTTGAAATTGTTTACTTTTCTTACTAATGATTTGAAGTATGCTTTTAAGGCGGTCAATAAAAGTTCATATCAAATGCAATTGAGTGAAGAATGTTTGTAAGGAATGTGTAACCTTAATGTTGCATGTATCTGAAATAATAATGCTGACAGACAGAAATTTATTCCATTAGCGGTGCTTATCGCGGATGTTTGTTTTTCAAAAAATGACAGCAAAGCGAACTGATGGTAATCGGTATATATGGCAATTAGGACTGATTAGTAGTATTCTAGAATGAAAAATATACTATGACTTTAGGTTAAATAAATTAAGATGTCAGTTTTATTGTTCTTTTGGCCTTCCAAATCCATGTTTCAGGTCAGTTTTTGTTCTGTTATTCAAAAATCACGAGTCAATGGACTGTTAATAAACGTTTTCTCACTTTGTTGTACTCATTTTCTGAAACTTATTGAAACTTTTCATCAACGACTATGGAAAACGCTTAATGAAGAATAATATAATTCATTGCTGAGTTTCATTTCATGCTTCGCTAAGCAATGCTATGCTTTTTAGGAATCTGTTGTTTCTGCACGGTCAAATAGATTCACAGATTACACTGTCAAATATTTTTAGAGAAAAAAGGTTCAGCACAACTGCCTAAATCACTGAACTTATCATTTTTAGAATGTGAATATATTTGATTTTCAATGAGTATGAAATTTTCAAAAAATATACCAACGATAACTGAGAAAGGTGATGATGATACGATCTGCGATAGGACGACCTTCACATCATCGTAATTGAGACCAGTTTTGAAAAGTATCAGATGGAAGTCATAATGGTCATATCGGCTTTTCTTTTTGAGGACTGACATCTCCCATATAATATCATCTTTGTAGTTTGCTTTATTTCATTATTCCGTATAATCGTGGAATCCTTTTTTTTAGCTCAAATCCTTACACTTTATATATTGTATATTGCTATGACTGGAAAGATATTAAAACAATGTAGTAACAAATGGAACAGAAGCAGATTTGAACTTTTTGACTCCTGTTTTACGGCTAATATAAAACATTTTTTTTATTGCCGTAAAACTTTTCCCTCTATCTTTAAATATATGAAATGATGATAACTGATAAATATCTTGAAAAGTTAAGGTAGCACAAACTTCTATTTTGAATTCCCAGATAGTCACTACTACACTACCATTTTTTTTATTATTTGAAAATTGACTATTCTAATGACAATGGTCGTTTTGATCGCTTAGATGCATAAGAGCTATACCGTATGATTTCTGATTCGTTGAGATTCGTCGCTGTTCCCATCATGTTAGTAAATCTTGTATAAGGCGTTTATGATCAAAAATGCGGACATAAACATACACATACATGCATAGACACACGCATACAAACGTATCTGGCTGGACATAGGTCAGACCTACATAGCGAGCTGAGCGATCGATTTCAGTTGCGATAACGGGAATCATCAATCTGTGAGTTATTTGCCACTGAGACTATGGATACCAGTCATCACTATTATTGTCAATTCATTGTTCGCTCTGAGAAGGGAAGTAACTACCTTAAATCAAATTTCTTTCGTTAATTCCGCATTACGAATGAATTTTTTTTGTTTTCTTAGAGCAGCTTTTGAAGTAATCAATTCAATTTTTGTTTTGTCAAACGAAAATATTATGACTTGCAAATATTTTTGAATCATAATGTTAGATTTTTTAATGTCACCGTTTTCGATCTTTCCAAAATCCTTTTAAATTATGGTCTATTTACTGCGTTCACAATCTCTCATTTTCCATTATTCTGGAAATTACCGAGTCCATTGCAAGGCAATTGTTTTTATTTGAATTTGCGATTTGAATTTTCTCATATTGTGATTAATCGTTTAAGCAAACATCAAACTTTATTGCCTATTGTTTGATGTAAATGAATGAAAGCTGTAAAAATAAGGTTTATTTCTTCGATCATTTCCCTTGCATACATTTTATAGAAGTTTAGATGATTATTATACTAGGAGGCTGACCCCATTTTCTGACGACGTTACGACTTGAATTTTTCAGTTTTGTTACTTGCAAAAATAAGTGATGTTTTGCTGTAAATAAGTCTTTAGTGATAAAAATCAAAACGTATGATGCTTTGATTTTATCACCTTGAAAAGGGAACATCCGACGACTCATCGTTGAGTAATTTTGACCTTTCCTTTCCTTCAATAAGACTCAGAAGTCAGGTAGTTGTCCTACCATTGGCATTCATTATTTCATGTTTTCTCATCCATTTCACTCTTTCCTTTCACCTTCTCTATTATTTCAATTTGCGAATGACACCAGTAAATGCCATTACCTGTTTCGGTCTCAGTCGTCTGTTCCGTCTACACTTTTTGAAATGTTTTTCAAATCATTAATTAATTGGCTGTTTGTTTGTCCTTGTACTCTTCATCATAGCTGACTGATTTGAATCACATCGGAAAAATCCTTAAACTCGAAGGCTTAATTTTCTCTTGGTACTATAGCAATCTACAAAGTTATATCTGCTCAATCTTATAATCAATTGAGATAGTGGGAAAAACAGTTTTGCTCTCCAAACCTCATTGCATATATTTTCCATAGTTGATAAGATAATTATCAGTTGTAGCATGTGTTTGAATACAGAAGAAAGCGATGAGCTAGTAAATATTCAACAGACAGTCAATGAGTGCTATTGAAGAAAGTCAGAACAAGTGTGGCCAGAGAACAGCTTTATCACTATTTTTCTTACTTGAATTGATTGCTTATGTTCTGAGTTGCATCGCTCTGATAAACCCAAGCTGGCAGTACGTATATCTTGAAGTAAGTGTCACAGTCCGACTGGACTTTTTTTCAGATTTCAATAACATATTATAACTTGACTTAAATTTAGTTATGTTTTTTTTAACTTCTAATTTCTGCTAAATTTCTTTTTCTATCTTACTACTGTCCATACTATTCCTACCCTTTATGCGTACTATGAAATGAACCTGTATTACTAACAGTGATACTAGATATTTAGAATGGCCGTACAGAGCATCACCATGGATTATGGCTTGATTGTAAACGCGATTATTCTCATGATTATGGTCGAAGTCGTGAATATTACGAGACGCTGTACAGGTTTGTGAATTCTTTTTTGTTAAAGGCAGAAATTAAAAGGACAATCATATTTTATGAATAATTCAGCAAAGATTACTTTTTTCTTAGGAGGAGAATGCAATTTGATTTAGCTCCATTCGAATCTCAATTCATTTCGACCTATACCGAAATTATAGGCTTAATAAACAACAGTCACCATTTGATCAATTTTTTCTCACATCATTGCTTTGCGTATACAAATTCGATTATTACATTGATAGCGAAGATCTCTACGATCATAACCATGATGAGAATCGTCTCCAGGATGATGCCAACCAGCATCTACTGTTAGGTCTGTTAAATGTTCTTAATACATTTTGAATTTTTAAAAATACTTCCACCCATCTTCTTCTCTATCATTTATATAAAGCAAAATTTTAGTTTATTTCAGGGTGGAAGGTAGCATCACTAGCTGCCCTTGGATTTGCGGCATTAACAGCAAGTGCAGCCTTATTGCTTTCAGTTTGCGCTTTTTGTCATCGCACCCTTATTTGCGCTGCTGCTGTTCTTGTCTCTGTTGCTGGTCGGTATACACTCTAGAAATTGCTTTTCAGATTAATTTTTTCAAACCTTTTTCTTCAAAAAATTGATTTGTGAATGAATTCTTGCAAAAAGTATCATTTGCAATTACAGGACTATCAAAATGCAAAAAAATAAATTTGACTTCGAATGAAAACAAAATTTCATCTTTGTCCCTGATTGATAATAACTCACTTTTATAGCCTTGCTTTCTTCTGTGGGCATATTGATATTTTACATTTGGGCCAACCATCAAGACAACAATATTATTAAAGAAGAAGATGGCATTTATCAGGTTACTTTAATTATGAACTGGACATTTTCCCACTGTCAGACAAATTAATCAGGGACATTAGATGCAGATTTTTTATTGATTACCATGCATTGTTAAAGTTGTAGGTCAACCTGAAACATCAGTAGTCTACTTTTATTTATACCTTTCATCAACCTTATCCTTTGCTCAGTAAATCTTCCAAATTAAACGTCATTTGAAGCATTCATAAAATAGAATCTAGCCTTTTAAAAATCAATTGTGGAAACGACGTGAGTGTGTGAATAGCATGGTGGTAGTGCTACTTATTAATGCTCAAGAACTAGTGAGTACAACTACCAGTGGTGAACTGGACCATTTAATGATGTAAATTTCTTTCCCCGACAGAATGGATTTCTCAATCTCAATTGAATACTGTTGAATCTCCGTTCTGAAAATGGTTATATGCTGCTCGAAAAAAATTTGTGGTGACTACAGGGTCATGTCAACAGACCTGTTCGTTTGTTGACTTTGAAGAGGTCATTGAGGAACTTTCATTCTGAAATTGACATAACGTGAACTGTGGACTTTTCTCGAAAGTTTTAAATGTTTTTGCAAAATTCACGATTATTAAATTTTGTTCTCAATTTTAGCAGTATTTTGGATGGGCACTGTATGTGCAAATAGCGGGGACGACGATTCAATTTCTTGCATCTTTCCTAGGTTGCGTTGTTACCTCAATGGCATTCAAGAAAAATCGCACTAAACTGGTGAAAATCGAGGTTTCTCGTACTAATTTGTGCTCAATTATTATTTAATCTAATTTATTTACACATTCCAAGTTCAGAACCGTTCAACTTTCAGGTGGTTGATAAAGACAATTCAACCTTACTTGATCGGACAGCTTCGCTTCCTTTCAAACGTTCGTTTTCGGCAGTTTACAAACTGGACTCATCTGACCTCCAGAAATGGGAAAAGGATTACACAAATATCGTTCAGTCAGACAGCATCACCAAACGGGTAATTTTTTTAAGTATATCCAACTAATCGCCCAAAACTTTCAATTTTTTGCTTTTGTTGCATTTGAGACGTAATACGCAAACACGATCATGACTATTCAACATAGCAGACCCATATATGATTTATTCTTATTTTGTTAACTGTTATTTGGAAACAGTTTGTTGGTCTGAACTATCGATTGTTAACATACTTTGCGGTATTTTCCAATTTATTTGAGCTTTTTCTGTCAAACAAAAACAGGATTTGTAATTTCAAGCGTTCAATATCGGTACCGAATTTCAAGAAGTATCAGAGGAAAAGCCAACATAGTTCACAAGAAAGCAAAATCACAAAGTCCACTTCTAATTTATTCACGAGCACCCATCAATCAAACCTAAATACTGCTTCCGAAACGTTTCCTTCAACAGCAAAAATACCACTGCCGCTTTCATTTCCAGTTCCAAAGGTTACATTTCTCTTAAATTTCGCATGGTTACTGTCTCATCTGAGATTGAGGATCTTTTTTTTTTGCTTTTTGTAGAAGTATCGATTCCTTCTTATATGCAGGAGACTGTTTGATTTTAATAATGCTGTTAATCTAAAACGTTATATGGTCCGAATTATGTGCCTAACCAGTTTATGTGCTACTTCCACTATGCTAAATACTTTGAAGTTTCGCCTTTGTGTGAGTTGAAGAAATTTTATTACGAATTCATGCAAAAACCTTAATTTGAGACGAAATATTGTGATTAAAGTCTGAGACGCAAATATTAATATTTCGGTCACTTACCAATATCACGCAATTTCTTTTAGCCCTCATAATTTTAGAAATGCTTACTGTTTGTGTGGAGTGTCTATTTTTGATTGCAGTCAATTTTAAAAGCTTCATCAAAACAGCATCCAACGATGCCGAATGCAAATCGACGATTAAGCGATGATCCTGATTTAACGTATGAATACTTGCCAGGCGACTCCGTAGGAAATTCACGAAGTACGGAAACGTTAAACAAACCATTCATAACCAACTCTGCTGATACCAGTTTAATCAAGTATGTTACAAATATTTATTGATTTTTTGTGATTCATTTGATGCCTTTATCTTAATATTTTCCCAATGGACTACTATTAGTGGGTACAGTTGACTGCTGATTTACAATAATTAGTATCAATGAGATGAAGTACATATCAGTGGATCTTCGCATAAACTGAACTAAGAACTTTTCTCTCATTTCACAGTTTATCAATGGCCTTGCTTTTTAAAATAAGGCAAAGCAAAAGAAGTATGTCTTTCTTGCAGAGGTGTTCCTAGTCAACGTACCCATTCAGGGAGTTCAATCAATATCTATGATAAAGTGTACGAGCAATTCACAGATACCGCTAAATTATATGATCATGGACAGGCGAACAGTTGTAAGAATATCGCGACTTCTGCTGATAAAATTTTAATTTGTTCTGGTTTGATTTTCATCATTCTAATGAATTGCTAGAACTATTCATCAATCGTTTAATTCAGTTTTTGCAAATTATCATGGATCCTTGAAGAAAGTTTATTTAACAATATGTGTTTAAGAGAACGAACAGGTCAGTGATGAAGATGTTGGAAGAAGTACACTTATCAACGATGTGCCCTCTTGTTCGAACGCGACAATCACCAAGTTCATTTTGTAGTTTCTTTTTTTTCAATGGCAGTTTGTAAAAAAAAAACGGTGAAAATTTTATCACAATAACTTTATCAATTTATCAGCCATTTAGATTAACTTCCGCGAATTCGGTCTCTGGAACGATCACTGTACCGACTGATTGGTGTTCATCTACTGATATGCGTTACAATCTCCCTGTCCCATCAAATCATGTACCTGCTAGTTTTGAATTTTAAATTTAATAATTTTTTTTGAAATATTTCTTCTAGAGACTCCTTTATTTATATGATTTGTTGCAAATTTTTCATATCTCAGATGGCTTCACGACGTGATATCGGCAAAATAATGGTGCAACCGATCGCAGCAACATCTATTTTGCGGGACTTTCCTGTAGAACGAAATGGGAACGCAAGTCTTCATTTTTCGAATGAACACACATTGAATCACGTTCCGAATGATATTGCAATCAACACATTCGATCTTGAAACATTTAGTGGAAGAGAAAAGGAAAGGTATTTGAAGAGTCCAATTAAAATATTTTGAAATTTCAACATTAGTAATAAAGTTAGCAATTAAGTGAAAAAGTGAAACAGTTAAGTGAAAAAAAAGTGGAATTTAAGAATGTTTTAGGAAATAGCTGTAATGAAGTTTGAATAAATATTTATACAGAGGAATCATATCGAATATTGCAGATCCATCAAGAATTTAACTTTACGACCACAGAAAAACGGAAGCGTTGGGGTTTTCGAACGCACTAATAATTCATTAAAATACAGTTCACTAAATAAATGCATGCTTAACAAAAGAAAAGTATCAGATTCGATAACAAAAACTACCTTGTCAGAAAATAATGGCATGCAGACGACATGCGACGTTATTTCCGTCCCTTATATGTTAGTTGTACTACCTTATTTGCTAATTTCTTCATTCTTTTTAGTATGATACCCTTTCGTTACCGGAATGTCATCGCAGTTTAAGAACAGTTGCAAGACTCAAAGTTTTAAATTACCTGCTTCTATTTCCCTTCTGTCACTTCCATATTGTCTATAATCATCTTCTACAGTTTAATCAAAACTATTCGACGATACTTACCATCACCTATTATCGTCAGGGCAAACAAAGATTTTCAACAGAGATTTTTTTCATATCCAAAACATTTTAGTTCCTTTCATGGTTCATTCGATGAAGAATTTTTTTTGCTTGATGATGTGACACAACACGTTTAGCATTTTTTGCTCTACTACAACTTCATAACAATGAATTTATGTCTTTATTTTTGTCCGTCAATCACCATTTATCATTTCAGAAATCATTCATTCATTAGAAATTTACTACGATGATCAGTTACTCTTTCTGAAGAGTGGTGCATACTGACGAAATGCATTACCTCTACTAATTGGTTAAATACATTTCTTTTTTCATGCAAACATTTCAAATTTATTTAGCACTGTTTTAGGTGTTTAGAAGATGAAATGGATCGTTCCGTAGGCTCATCGGATACACTTGACAGTAACGCGACTGTAAAGAGTAGCGGCCAACGGCATGAAGCACAACTGTGTTTGAATTTATTCATGAATGGTCGGGTAGCACCATTGCTTGTCGAACATAGTTCTGGTGTTAGCTTAGCTGAAACAAAAAAGAACGGTATCACCACCGTATAGCAATTTAGTGATTAATTGAATTGGTAAGAACAGTATCACCACCGCATAGCAATTTAGTGATTAATTGAATCGGATGGATGAAATATGAAGAGTAATGCATTCGAGATGTTATCATCGCTTTGCTGCATAGAAGGCTTCTTGGTAACTCTTCAGTTGTTCCGGGAAGGTCTTACTTTGATGTGTTACTTCCATTGTGTTTCTATTGTTGATAGCAATAGTTGTTCCAGTGAATATTTTCAATATTCTCTGCTGTTCAATTAATAGTAATATCATTTTGTTGCATAAAAAAAGAGAATAAAGTGGATTTTACTTTGCTTGTGGAAATGTTATTCACAGGAGTGACAATTTGATGGACTCAAGGCAAACTTGGAAGATGGAGTAACCTATGTCTGTTGCTGAAGAGTTGATTGGACCAAGAATTGATTGCTAACCATGGAAAGATTATGATATCCAGGAGTGAATTTCAAGAAATCTTGAACTGTTTTCATGGTAAAAGTGGAATAAATGAAAGAAACGGAATTGCAACGCGTTGTTGTCGCTATGGCGACACTGATAGGAAATTGGGAAAGAGCTGGGTGGGTAAATGGCTGAGGTGCATATTATCGGAGAGATTGAAAGTGCATCTGGATTCCCCGAACAACGCCTTTTTTGTCGCTGGGAACTTAGATTTGGTAAGTTGCTATTCATTCTTTAAGTGAGATGAAAAGTTCGTGAACAGTTTTGAATGTTCTTACTCAAAAAAGGTAGGAGTAGTTTTATCTCTATTAAAACTTTTCTAGCATCGAAATTTCGATTATTCTTTTGATTTTTGCTATTTCACCAGCAATTTTATCAAGAAGATTATACATAGCTGAGTGTACTGCAATGTTTCAAATAATATTAAGGTGGTGGGTGGCGTGTAATACAAGGAGTGAGCGAAGGACAAACTCAGACCGACTTATCTGAATATGGAGATTTCGCATCCTTTTCACACCCGTTGGATATACATCTTATCACTAAAACCATACAAGGTCAGTTTAACTTTATCATAAAGTGCAAATTATCTGAAGAACTATCAGGAAGTTCAAATGCTCTTCATACTTTAGCTTTTACGTTTTCTCCGACTTATCTGATCTAAATTAAGATATGTTTAATATCTGCACCTTTATAATTTAGAACTGTGTGATTGGTCGTAGTCGGAAAGTTTCAAAATAGCGGTTATGTAAGTGAAGAAAAAGTTTATTCAAAATGTTGTCTACTTTCAGGATGGCCTTCAATTAGTCTACAAATTTGGCACTATGATGAATTTGGTCGCCAGGAACTGTATGGTTACGGATCTATATATTTGCCAGCTTCTCCTGGTGAACATCAGGTAATGCTTTCTTGGCTGCTATTTGTAGTGGTTGATTAAGTCATTTGCAGACAACTATAAATTTTGATTTCTCTTAATTGGTTTACAGTTAATTAATGATTTGGTCAATTTGATTGGTTTTCATTAAGTATAGATGAAATGCTATACATGGAGGCCGAAAGGTGGTTTACGTGAAGAAATGATGCAATATTTTGTTGGAGGCAGTTTGCAGTTCAGCAATGAAACTTCGACACGACTCGATGAACACTCAAGATTACGTACTGTATCCATGGGTGTCGTTAGACTGCGCATCTCAGTGATAACCAAGAATTTTGATCGTTTCGGAATTCAATGCTGATAATTTAGGCTCTGCTTAACCATTTTTTGTCACCTCGTAAATGTGAATGCTACATAATGTTACTAAGAGCACTTTGTTAATGAAATCATTTTGTCTTGAATTAATCCCTCCATTTAGAACTCTATTCATTGGTTTCCACATCCTACCTATACCATTTTTTAAACTCTTTTCTTTCTTGTGCTATCAAATATATCACTCAACAGTGCGCAGTGATTACTCGTTGCCATTGATGGAACAACTGATAACATTTTGATCACATTTAGCTATGCTGTCATGATAACATCATTGGTAGCTTATGTAATGAACAGTTATCAAAATAAGCCGAAAGAGACACACTCCGATTCTTCCTCCTCCTCCTGTGATAAGGGAACTCTAAGCATATATGAGTCTCTTGCAGAGAACTTAAAGTTTATTTCACTCTATTCATCCGCTAGTTAGATCATTCATTGTTTGTAATAAGAATTACTAGAAAAATGCATAAAAACATTACTGTCTTCTGCAAAAATCAAAGACTACAAAAAAAAGTTAGCGCAAGTAAGAAAAGGAAGTTTTGTGAAAGAGCGAAAAGGAGAGCGCATTATAAAACGGTCAATGACAATGAACAAAGACCAAAATGAATACGATAATGAGAACCTGTCATATGACACTCTAATGAGCGCTACCAAAGAACAGAACACACTTTTTTTTAAAATGTCATTTCAAATCGAATCACATTTCGCCTTTAACAAATAAAGTGTTATTATTATACAGAATACTTTTCCAGTGACGGATTCATAACGCCTCCGCCGGTGTTACGATTTTTTAGTGCACTAATCATCGCGTATCTGATTCCGTGTCCGAAATACAGTCAACGTTTCTGGAAATGATAGAGTTATTAACTTAAGATAAACTTCAATTCTATACCACATTTACTTTGGTGGGACATTTCTGTGATTCTCTTGAAGAAGTGAAACACACATTATGTCATTTATAACAATTCGTTATCCTCTAAGTACAATTAATGCTTTACAGATTACTTTTATTTTCTCGTGTTTTGCCGAGTGGAAATCAAATGCAAAGTAACAAAATGTACAATTTGCCATCTATATAACAATTATTTCATGTCCTCACCACTATATTAATCTATACTTCAATCCGGATTACTCATCAGGAAGAGCTGATTTTCCTTCTCTTAATCCATTTTTGCTCTCTTTCATTTCTCGATCACATAACATGATCGACCGAAGATGTTAAAAGTGCATGTTATAGAAAGGTAGCAAATTTCAATTAGACTTAGTGTTAATTGAACATTTCACATTTGGAAACTTCAGATTTTTCAATGGTAGCTTCTCCCATTTTAGACAAATTAGGAAATTCTGCACATATCATCCACTTCATTCTATTCTACCTGTATTCCACAGAAACATCAAAAGCTTCTTTGCAGTTATTCAGGCCCTAATTATTGTTTAATGTTTGTGTGAAGATCATTCACAATCCAATCCTACCCGTCTTTAGTCCATCACTTCACTAAATGAGTGTCCGAACTGTTGAATGATAAATTAAATGGAAGACATCAGAGAATTAGAGAAAAGAGTGCATCATTCGTAGTAGGAGAGAGTAGGAGAGAGATAACTTCTACAAGAGCATGTCTTTCGGAGTGGTGGGAAATGGCGAAGGGCGACTTAGTGACTGAAGTGGACAAGAGGTCGAAAGGAATGATACGTTGAGTCGCCTAACGTCATTCGTTTTCCGAAATCCGTTCTGGTATGAGTTGCGAATGGTGTTGCAGTAGTGGATGGGACGAGAGTAATACGGGATGGTGGTTTTGCGGGGATTTTTTTGAAAGTGTTATAATTTCCGTGTGCACCACTTTCATTTGGTTAAGTTAGAAAAAAATGATATCAACTTTAGGGATATTAAGGTTGCTTTGTGGAGCCCCTATATGTTGTAGCTCTTTAGTCTTTACTCTTTAGATAAATTTGACTTTTAAATTGAATGAACAGTAATACTTTTAAGTCTTTTAAGAATTGATGGAAAATAGGATCGAAGCAGTGAAATTAGTGAAGATCGAAAACTTTCCGAGATGGAAGTCAGTAACGTTCATAATTATGGTGACTTCATTATTTGTTTTTGTTGTTCAAGAAAGGATTTGTACTGTTGGAAAATCGATAAGTAAGAATAATTTTCAGGTGACAGAAACCTTCATGTATAGAATGATAATAAGAATTTATTGGTTGTTGTTGGTAATTTTATCTTTGCCAGCTGTATTAACGAATATAACTTTGTTGAATATGGATAATCATGATGATATCATCAGAAATGCTCAGGTATAGAAATCTGTAATTTTTAAATATTTGCAAATTTAAAACATTGCGAATCTAGGATGTTATTTCAATAATTTTAAAAAGATGCAGAAACTAATTGTTTGGCAAGAAAAACAGATAATATGCTAAGCAAAAGGTTTCCAAACATGGAAATGTAATTTTGTCACTGAAAAAGCTTTTACATCTAATTTCTGATAACTCTGTGTTAGATATATTATTAAATGTAGCAAGAATAATTTGCATTTGTTTTGTGCATCTTATTCTAGCTGTCTGAAATGAATCTGGAAATGAAGGTATTCAGAAGACACATTTAACCTATGGAGAATTCAACTATTACAACTTACATGACTGTTATGTCCGACCAACTTTGGGACTCAAAGTTTAAACTCCTGAAATGAAGTATTAGTTCTGTTCAGTTTAATGCCGTTCCCATGGACAAAGTTCTGAACTTTATTGCTTAGAATCAATCACTGACTGAATTGCTTCAAAATCTTATTATCTGTTACTTTAGTCCTTATATGGATATTTTACCGAAAATTGCTGTAATATCTCTGAATAGTATGCAGACGATTATAAATGCCACTGTCACTGTGGGAATTCAGAGCATAAAAGATCTATCCATGGAATAAAATCATGAAGAAAGATGTTTTCAGCAGACCAACATTTATGTTTAAGTAATATGTGTTCCGACATTGTTTTAGGTCGTGTTTGTTGCATTTTGTGCTGATTGGTGCCCATTTAGTCGTCGACTTAAACCAATTTTTGAAGAAGCTGCTGCAACCTTTGCACGAGAAAACCCTACGGCAAATGTAATTTGGGCTGTTGTGGATAGCGTCAAACAAGTAAAGATGAAATTAAATGATATTTTCCTTTATATTGATGAAAAGAACTATATGTTGTAAGCATGCTCTCCTTTTTTGTTAAGTTCAAGCTGTTTGCAGGCAAAAATTGCTGATAAGTACTCTGTCCATAAATATCCAACAATGAAAGTTTTTATCAATGGAGAATTAGCGAACAAAGAGTACAGGTATTTTCATCTCGTTACTTGATACCGCTTACATGCGGACAGGAGCTTTTCGAAACTGTTTGACTTCGGTGTAAAAAAATCATGTTACTTAATTGCTAGATCTACGCGCTCGGTTGACGCACTCATAGCATTTGTTAAGCAACAATTGTCATCCAGCATACGAGATTTTGTTGGTAAAAAAGACCTAGAGAAGCAAATGGATAAATCCAAAAGAAACGTGATTGCTTATTTTGCGGACAAAGACAGCGATGAATATCGAAGTTTTCAGGTTGCGTTTTTTGCCAGCCACAAATTATTTGTCGTGTCAAATTTTAAGCAATTTTTATGAATTGCATTTTGGAATTTCTAGAAGGTTGCTACTATTTTACGCGAAGATTGTGCATTTTGGGTTGGCATTGACGAAGACTTGAAAGCTGTGAGCAGGAACATGATGCATTTCCGAGATCCAGACACTGAAGATGAACAGAAGGTTGATAATTTTGAAGTTTCATTCGATGAAATTATAATAATCGTTTTCGGCTTTATTTGATGGTAAGCAACAGAAACCTTTAATTATCGAATTAGCTTGAATTTGTAAAGGTACTTTGAATATTATAAATCCAGAACTTCCGCGAACATTTAGATTCTATGCACTGAAAATTTGTTGCAGTTCATGGGAAATTTTACGGACTACAACTATGTAAAGCAGTGGCTTACAGATAAGTGCATACCATTGGTGCGGGAAGTTACATTTGAAAATGTTGAAGAGCTGACGGAAGAAGGCCTACCATTCTTGCTTTTCTTCAGAAATCCTGGAGACAAAGAAGGAGACAGAAAGTTCACTGAATTGGTAAATTGTATTTCATGACATTTTTTTTAGTAAATGAAGAAATTTCGGGTTCTTAGAATATCGCGAATTTGAATAAAACTAATTTATCCGAGTCCATCACTTCTTTACTTCTTTAAAACTGGCTCTTTCTGTGGTATGTTTGAAGTTGCTCATTAAACATTTTTCATTTTTAGGTGATGCGCGAACTTTATGATCAGAAAAATGCAGTCAATGCTTTACTGGCAGATGGTCATAAATTTGCACATCCACTAAAACATTTAGGTAAAACTGAAGACGATTTGCCGATCTTAGCTATTGATTCGTTTCAACATATGTTTTTGTTTGACAGTATGAATGATTTGTACGTTCCTGGAAAACTTCGACAGGTATATTTCATTTATATCCATTAGAATAATGCAATAATATTTTAGCTGCTATTCCAGTAAAGTAATGCTTTCGTTGAAGTTGTAATGAATTCTTTTTGCCTCACAATCACCAATTATTTTTAATCTCTCGTTCTTACAACTTCTCCATTTTATGCTAATCTAACATGCATTTTCTTAGCTTATACCGAATTCATCTATTGTGTTTCGAACAAAACTAGAAGCTTCTATTTCAGTTTGTTCTTGACCTGCATTCTGGAAAATTGCACAAAGAATTTCATGAAAAAATGGATCAGGAAATGATAGATTTGCAAAAGCTAGCCTTGAAAAAACTTGAAACGTTTGCTGGAAATGATGCAAAACCATCGGCCGCGATATCATTTGCAACACCTCCTCCTTCTGTTTTCAAGGAGCTGAAACCTTCGGAAAATCGCTATTCTTTATTAAGAAAAACTGAATTGTAGTTCATATATTTTACTTTAATTTTACCGTAACTACATTTAAAATGCGGAGAAAGTGATGATTTCCTTCGTCATTCGTTATTCGATTAACAGTTTCAGGGTATTTTAAAAGTGCCTTTTGAAATAGTGTAATTGTCCCACTGGTTCAAATATTATTGCACATCATATAATTTGTAACTGTTTTGTATTTAGCTCCAATCACCTCCACGAGAATTTTACTTGTTTGTCAAGTGAACATTCCGTAAGTTTTATCGCACTAGTTTGTTATATGGAAGTAACGAAAAATAATTAGGTGATTTATTTATGAATCGTTTTTGTGGATATTGGATTTCGGCTTCCTCCATGCTTGCTTTTCTGTACCTTTCATTAATAAATTGAAATATTTAATACCGAGATGAACGGTACTACTGTTATATTTGTCGTCTGCATGGCTCGTAGATATTTTAGAACAGAATTTTGGTATATTACTGCTTTTCTTCTGGTATCTAAGATTAGGTGAGGCATTTTAACCCTTACGGTTCTCAGTAGGATTATTTTCTTTTTTCTGCCTTGACCTTTGCACATTTTTCTTCAAATTCTTTGGACTAGATGTTGCTGCCAACACTCGGCATCATTGTCTTTTTTCATTATTATTATTCATTATTGTTATTATTATTATTAATTGTTGATTATTAATTACCAATTATTATTAATTATTATCAATTGCCAGCAATTATTATTAAAATTACTATTAATTATCATTGTTATTATTACTAATTATTATTATTATTATTATTATTATTATTATTATTGCTATTACAAATGCTGTATCTATGTGCAGTTCAGCATACGATGATTCCAAAAGGTTGTATGGTCAAGTACTACTGATTCAGTTAAGTTTTCATGTATCTCGTTTAACTGCTGTTCCACTACTGGTCTTTCGTAGTTGAGTAGTGAAATGCGGGATTAAGTGTTCCATACTAATACATGTAGGTTAAAGTTGATATAATGCACAATCGAAATTAATAAAGGAAATACAGCTTTTCTGATATTTCAATCTGTTTTTCAAATTAACATCTTAAGATTCAAGATAACTTTTTATTGCCTTGGTTAATTTTGTTTGTTTTACGACTCATGTTTTCATATTTGCATTATTTTTTAGTGGAAAATCCAGTGAGCATATGATTCGGTTGATTTTCGGACTGTGATGAGAATTTGAGATTCGGGAAGATTTCAAACTGGATTGCAATACCTACGATTCTGTTTTCTCTTTTCATTTTTTAGCCTTTCTTTTCAGAGAGTTTTGAATTACTTTTTTGTTTTTTTTACAAATCTTTATGGTTCTATGAAGTTGGATGCTGTTAACAATTTCAGAAATGTCCTGTATTTACAGAAATCAATTTTGAACTCATTTGTCATATTTTAAATTTGTGCATAAATTCAGTTCTTCCGAAATTTTTTCAGCTGCAATTATGTATGCGCATCATTTGTTTGGAGGTGTTGTGTGTAGTGATCTAATTACGTTTGTTGAGGATCGATAGGTAAATCAATTTAGCAATTGGGAAATCGGTGGTTTTTATTCATTCCGAAATGCACATTGGCACTATATATGTATATATATATATATATATATATAAGGTTAGTGATGCAGTCAATGGTAAAAAAGCCACGCTTTTTAAAGGATGAACTAAAGGAGACCACATCAGTTGATGACACAATTAATGGTCCTTCCTGCCTATGACCTTTAATCAACATCTTATTGAAGATAACCGACGTATTGTTTGTTTAACAGACTAACTTTTTGAAATCGATAATTCTCACGAGCTACTAATTGCGTAATTGCTGAGCGATGCATCACATGTTTTGCATCTACAGTATTCAGTAGTCCAGAGTATTATCACATTATAAAATGATGAGCCAGTGACTGCTGCGACTTTCTTATCACTCTCTATTTAGATGCCATCACAAGCCGACACATTCTCTTATTTTCTACAAATTTCTCATTAGTAATTCAGATTTCTTCACATATTGCACTGTTTGTCAATTTTATTAGAAAGTTTGTCAAGTCCAAGAAATTCAAACTTTTCCTTTCAATTTCGAAAACCTCTTAGGAAATATCCAATTAAAATCCGACTTTTTGGGACATAACACTTTTTTGCTCCTTATATTTTCAACAAAAACTATTTTTGATCAGCAATTTTTTCTGTTCAAATAATGGTTGCTGTTTATTTAAACATAAAGGTTAAAACATAGTTACAAAGAAGTGCAAGAATATTGTTGAGAAAGGATAAAAAAGTTTTACCGTTTCCTTCAAGATGCAACAAAATACTGTCTTAATTTCCAACTTCAAAGTCAATACTACTTTTACTTTGGGAAAAAAAAGATATGCCTACCAATTCCAGTTGATTAGTTGGTAAATGAGTGAAGAGGAAAGGAAATTCTTACTTGGAAACAAGTTTGGATGTACTAATAGTTATTCGGGAGAATCCTCAACTAAATATGCAGTAACAAATCAACATTGTCAAGTTAACGTCTCGTTCTGGAAAAGAAGGCAGCATAAAAAACTTCTCCATAAGGTTATATTTCCTTTCAAATTCCCCATTTTGTTTTATTAACAGCAGTTAATTATTTTATTAATAATTTTATCAGTGTTTCTATTATAAAGATACTTCTGCAAAATGCTTGCTGCCAGATTATCAGGAAATGCAGGAATAAATGCAACATTTAATACATTTTTCTAAGAAATGTGCTGTCCTTTGTCTTATTTATGCGTAAATTTTTGATATAAACAAAAAAGAACGGTGTATTACGCATAAATCAGTCATTCTTCCATTATCGGAACTTAAAAGTCAAACCATTATCACAGCCATAGACTGCTAATCTGTTGAAATTGTAGTACAACGAACATCAAGAGCGCCTTCAATCCTTATACCGCCATGATGAACAACTCTTCACAAATTTTTCGGATGGAAATGTAATGAAAGCGACAAATGACGAACAACAACGAAAGCGGAACATAAACAGTGTTTTAGCAGGAATAACTTTTGCAACAAATATTATTTTGTTGTTTGCTAATGGAGTTGCTTCCGTATTATCTGGTTCTCTTTCTATTATTAGGTGTAATTTTTAAAAGATTTGGAAATGTTTGTAATCCCAAATCTTTCTGGGAATTCTGAAAATCTTTCAATAACATCGTCCTTCATACAAAATCTTTTTCAATTCTAAAAATTTGAAAATTTTTGTCAAAATAACTAAAAATTTGCTTAACTTAGTACTTTCCTCGATTCGGCTGTGGACTGCATTAGTGGAGTATTAATTTATATTAGTACTTGGGCTATTAACAACACGGATACATTCAATTATCCACGAGGACGAGCACGCTTAGAGCTTATCATTGTCCTCATTTGCTCTGTCATTATGGGTGTCGCCAATATTATGATGATTATTCAATCAGTTGAATCAATTATCAATAAGAGTGTGAGATATGCTTCATTTGGTAAATAATGACAAATTTCGAGCAACAAATTTAGTTGCCTCCTCTACAATTTTATCCATAATTAAGTGGTTTATAAAATGCTAATTTCGATTTCAGTACTAATTTCAAAATTTTCTACTTTTCAATGATTCAGTTTTCATTGTTTGAATTTCTCCTCCTTTCTAGTCAACATTATGACTGTTTGAAATACTGGCAATTTTTGAAAAAGTATCAATTACAGATATATCCGAATGCAAATGCAACTACTATTTGTATATTAGTTGCTGCTTGTGTCGTAAAAATATTGCTGATGATATTTTGCTACAAACACGGTACACCTGGCTCACGGGTTCGTTTCGCTTTCTTAAATGGATATTCCAATTTCATTTAATGATTGAAAATGGAGGTACTATTCTGAAAAAGGATCAGATCTGTTGACATTTTATGAGGAGTTACATCCGAGTGCCTGATAAGATATAACTATGAACCAACAAACTGATGAAAGAATTTCTAGGCATTAGCGATGGATCAGCGAAATGATGTTATAACAGGTGCAGTAGCATTAATTAGTGCCTTCATTGGTGACAAATACTGGCATTATGCAGACCCGATTGGAGCCATTTGTGTCTGGTGAAAATATTATTCGCCTCAAAATATAATTCTTAAATTTTATATTTGCTTTTTAATTCTTTTCCAAATTCTTTCTTTTTCTTAATGCTGCTTCCAATCGGTTTCTTTTCATTTCGATCACGCTATCATTATTTTGCGATAATATTTAAAAGATGGACTTTTACATAAGAATGCTAAATAGCTTGTTACAGCACATTTGTCGCCTCATCATGGTTTTGTAATGCAGTCAACAATATTCCAATGTTGGTGGGTAAACGTGGTGATCAGGAAAATCTATCACGCATCATTCGGATCTGTGTGCAGCATGATGAACACATTAAATGTCTAGATCATGTTATGGTTTATCATACTGGTTCCTTGGCCACAGTGGAAGTACACATTGTGTTGGATGATGACTTGCCACTTAAAATCACTCACGATATTATCGAATCGCTAACAAAGAAAATTTCAGTTTTACCATTTGTCGAACGAGCTTTTGTACACGGTGATTACCGTTGTGATGGTGATTGGGCTGAGTAGTTTTTATTTCTTTATTTTTTTACTAACTGCAAGAAACATGTAATATATTGAATTTGAGATGATATCTGTAGTAAATAATTGCTTTTATTGAAGTTGTATTATTTGCGCATTGTGACCAATCATCATTAGAACTTCTTCGAGTGGAGCAATAAGTTTAAGTTGTCTTCGTGCTTATAATAAATAAATATCGTTACAAAATTAAATTTCTATTATGTATTGAAGTGAAGTTTTGCTTCAATCAGTTCCCGTATAAAACGTATTGAGCATTATTTTTTGGATCAGTTCGAGATTTCTTGATACTAAAATTTAAAGTCTTCTTTTTCAAAGTATAAAAAAAAAATGTCCTGATGCGTGTTTCATCATCGTATGTATGTATCTGGCTCGTAATTTGTAAATTCAAACAAATCTCAAAAACTGCCTGGTAATTCGTAATTTTTTCTAGTGTTCTGAATTTTCGTTATTCGTAATTAACATATATTCAAACTCGGATCACCTATTGTACATTTTATCGATTATTTTCGAGTACAAAAAAATAGTGTCCAGGGGTCGAGAGCCACAACTGTCATGATTATATTACATGCTTGGATATTCGCCTTTTAAAATTAAGTGTTGAAATTAAAAAAATTTCTGCTTGATAGATTGTGTTGTTCGAGAGACTGCAGAGAAGCTTTTCTTTGCCTATTTTTTTTGAAATTCAGCTAGTCCTAAAAATTTCATTTTACAGCTTATCAGCGTCTTTTTTGCATTGCGAAACAAAAATTAAAGAAAAAATCCAAAAATCAAAATTGAAAACAGATGATTGATTCCTTAATTTTTTTATCTGCATCATTATCAGAAGATTCCTCACTGAAAATGTGAGCGATTTCTGTCATTTTGCGATGTTAGGCATCAAAAAATGGAAGTCACTCGAAATTGTTAACAATCAGCAAATCTGCAGCACCATTTATCAAACAGTGCGCATATGAAATGTTATTTCGCGATGATACCGCAAAACTTAATGAACTATTTGCGCTGCTTATATATATATGCTTTCTAATTGGTCGTGCAAATATGAGATTTTATAGTAGTTCTGATAAAAAATCAAGAAATGATGCAATAATGCAATTTCATTAAGTAGCAGATTAATACAATTATTACCTAATGAAATTATTTACAAATAAGCAATTTTAAAAGCGTGATCGTAAAATACGGGTAGCAAGAGGGATCAAAAATTAGTAGATCTCGTAGGTGACATATTATATGTCTCTGATGTGCACTATATTTGCTATTCTATACAAAGCAGATTCAGCGATTAACCTTTCGGAAACGATGAAATCGTAATAAAATACTCATTATGTAATGTCCAATAACTTGAAGATTTTTCCATAAATTTCTTCACACACAAAACAATCTACCTATCGTCTAACACAAAGCGCAAGTTGAGTGCATGGCGGTGAAAAAAAATGTTGAAAAAAATGAGGGATTGAAGCTTCATTAAATTTATTATGGCATGTGCACCAGCTTAGCATCAAGTAACAATCTTATTAAGACTGCTGCAACAAGCTTTTTCAGAAGTACTTATTGTTCTTAATATTAGTACATTTCTCGCTTTTAAATTTAGACTTGACATTAAGCATGATAATCCATGCCACTCTCTACCTTCTGAAATTCAACACGCTGCCAGCTGTCTAGCTTTTGCAGCTCCCGATTTAATTGCTACAACGACGTGATCGAATGAAAAGTATTTGAACAAGTTTTTAAATTATTCCTCAATGTTATCATCAGCGAAAATACCTTGCATCATCGCTATGCAATCGCTAGTCGTTCAATTTTTCATAAGATGCATCATGTTGTGTTAGTGCACACAATTCCGCTACTTTCGTATTACAGTAATTTTGCTTGTTCTCAATCGGAATAAAAATATAAATATCATAACAATTGCCTTTAATTGCTATCAATATAAATCCCCAACTGTTCAAATCAAAAAATAACTTATTTTCATTCTATAGAATAATACTATTTGTGGTTTACTGCGAGTTCGTTGTACTGTTGTAAGGCATCAATGAGAGATGTTATTTTACAAGCTAACAGCCTTCTTCAGTAAAATCAAAAAGAAAAGATTTTTGAAAAAGTTCTTCCAATTTTCTGAATTTTAATTTTTTTTTTTACTGAGACCATAGAAAAACCAACTTTGGCGGATGAAAAAGAAATTCAAAGAATTACTATGAAACAATGACGACAGAAAGAAAGTGGCAATAATAAGAGGCTAATGGAAATTAGTTGGAAATAATGAAGAAAACTATCCATAACATGTATAAAATGAAAAACACTACAAATACTATGCATGAAATCATAAAATAAAGAGCGTCTCATCAGATCACAGCATCTCATAAGTACCGATGAATGCTTGATGAAGAACGCAGCAAATTATGCATCATGTTTCACAAAACTGACTATTTTTTCTCATTTAAGAGAACAAATATATCACAAAATCTACCAATGAAAAGGAATTCGTGCAATTTATGACATCAAAAATTTGGTGCTAACTAATTGAAGCAACTGCTCAGTGGTTAGACAATCAGGAAACAAATATCCAAGATTAACCAGCGACTGTACTTCCGAAAAGATCTAAATCAAACAAGTTTACTAAACAATTTAAATCTTTCTGGTAAAGGAAACTGAATAGTTGATAGAAATAAACAACGTATCTCTTCATTTTATTCATCGTTGGGTTTTATAAAAGTGCCTGAAAAACCGGTTTCAATAAATAAATCACCCCGTATAACTTGACATTATATGTTAAACAGATGAAGGATAAATTATAAAAGCGACCAGAAACTTCGCACACCGGCATATATTTTTAAACTCCTTGATTAACACAGTTTCAAGAGATATACACAATCCAAGCAGACTTTACAGGGATGAAGAATAATTTCTTCCACATCTGTCAAATAATGGATAACTGCGTTATTTAAACAATTTCAGCTTATTAAATTGTAGCTATTCTGATAAGTGTCCTATCCTTTACCTGGCAAACTTTTCAGCATCTTAGAAAGTGCCTCAAGACACAATAAAGCAGGAAGTTGAGTTTCTCATCTCAATCTTTTATAATATTGATTAAAAAGCAGTCACGTTGCTGCTGATGGCGTTATAATACGTGGAACACAACATAAAAAATTTGAAACATAACTCAATAAAAAATATCGCTACGTAAGAAGAGGAAATAAATGTATAATAACAGCTCTACACTTAGGGTTTTGCATTAGGAAGTTCTGGATATATATCCAAATATGGGAATGCCTTCTGACATAGCTTCCGAGCAATCTCTGCTAAATCATATCCCGCTTTATAATACAAAGTTTTAGGTGCGTTGAATTTGAAACAGTTGTTAAATAATCGTCGCAGATCGGCAACAAACAGTCTTTCCTATAAACAAAAACTGAAACTGAGTGTAGTATCGAATTTCCAGGTACTTCACAGCATTACAATTTAATGTTTAAAATGCTCAGATATTGAGAAAAGCTTGTAATTTATGTAATTATGGTGGAATAAAAGACTTACGTGCACATAATACTTCGCTCTACAGCGCTCATTCATCGTTTTCAAATCGGTAGGAAATTTAATATAACCATAATATTCCGGCACTTCCTCTGCATTTACTGGTTTTAGAAATGGCCAAGCCGACTTGTCAGTTCTCAGTTTATGAAGGATACTTCGAATTTTGTGTTCAAGTTCTTCATGTGGTACTAATTCATCTTCACATTGTTCCAACCCAGGCAACTCGGAATACGGAACTAATGATCCTTCTAAAAACTATTTTTGAAAGTACACAGTTAGCATAGAATATCGCAGAATATTTGCAACTTTTTCTTCTCGAGGCTTTGGAGATCATAATGCGCTCGATGAAATAAATTATAACAACAATGATCACACTAGCTATTTTAAAATCCAAATCATAATGATAATTATGCAATGCAACAATAAAATCATGATAACTTGTGCTTAGATAAGCATAAACTATAAAACAAACACATAAAAACACAAGGAAACTATACCATGCCACTGGAAGATGTTTTCAACTCCTGGACATCTTTTTTCTTCCTCGAAAAGACTTTCTTTCACAGCATTTAGGTAAAGATCGTGAAGGCGTTTCAAGCATCCCGCAAAGTTTGTGTAAACTATCCTGAAAATTATGTATAATTCTACGATTTATCAACTTGTTTTAACGATAGATATTTTCAGCAAAATACATTAGTTCGTGAAGTGCTCGCACAATAGAAAGCATACCACGGATGTAACTGGCAGCCCATTAACGTTGCCCCTTCGTAGTCTTTGATGTAACCATGATATTGTTTTTTGTCCATTGCTATTTTTTCGGAAAAACCCTGCTTTTTGAAGTAACCAACGGCAAATTCATCTGCATATGTCAAGAAGTGATATATGTGATATGCCCCCACATGATAATCTTTCAAATGATTCATCAAACGAGTACCATACCCTTTGACCTAAAAATTCGATGCCTTTATCACCAGAAAACTAACAAAAATATTACCGAACAACCAACGAAATAACCTGTTCATTTGCAGTCACAGCGCAAAATACGATTTCGATAAACCCTTGCGCTGGAAACTGTCTAAAGCAAATACCTCCGATCACGCCTCGCTCTGAAAATGAATTAGATGTCCGAAAATGTCCATGGGAAAAAACAAAAATAAAAAGGATGTAATCCCCAAGGCATTCTTAATTCAAAAATTGCTAATACTACAACAGTTAACCTTTTTTGACGATGACCAAATTTTTGTGACGATTATCGAAAACAAGCCTCGTAATATACTCTTTAGGCATGCGAGGCAGTTGTGTACTAAACAAACACTGCAGCTGCAATAACCATGTCAACTTTTGACGACTCTGATCCGCGTCGAAATTATTTGAAATTACATGGAAAGAAATGATACCATTACATTCCTGAAATTTCTACAGATCTCCAAATCCAATTGTCGGTACTCAGACAACCCTCAATCTTTGATGAAATGCTAAGCTTCTAAACTGTATGTTATAAAAATTTAACATTTTTTGCTGAAGATTAGAAAAAAGTTGAAGGTAAAACGAAAAAAAAAGATTATCGCAGATCGAAAATAAGTCTAAATGCACCTCTAATCGCGATACTTCACTTCTAGCAACGTCTACTTCAAAAACATCCATTTTATGCATCAGAGATTTCGATGCCCTATACGTTAATTCCATACGAGCGATGAATCTCACCATCAAAGACTCATCTATATCACGCCTCATTTCAAGACGAGTGCTTGAATTTGATCGTTCAGATTCTGAAATAACCAGAAAAGAAATCAAATATGGGCAACATGGGATTCACATGGAATTCAATAACTTTCAAAACATGCCAGTGGAGCACTAAACATGATGCCTATTTTATTACTGTCATAAAAACATTAAAATTAAAATAAATTATTCAAAAAAAGTAACCTTGGAAGGCCACATCTGTTTCAAAAAAATCTGCAGATATATCTAAATGAGCATCGGCAGCCCAAATGGAACATCCCTGTTCGAGATTTGGGCGAGGAACACCCTCGGGAAAAGTAAGTATTACTGATGAATCCGTCAGTGAGTCATTGCAATTCAAATTTTTCGTTAAGTCGGATGCAAAATTAATCACTTTTTCGATGACCTACAAAAGAATTGATTAAGGACTAATTAAAGAATATGATAACTTCAAGATAAGCATATGCCTTTGCCTTTTGATTTTGTGATATGAAATTTGTTAAAACAAACCTGATCATCTACAAAACTAGCACGCTCTTTTAAATCAGTTACGAAGAATGGAAGTAAAGTGACTAAAAATTTGCGACCAAATATTTTAATAACACAGTACGGTCGAAGTGATTCATGCCTCTTGGGTAAGGAACAGAATCGCAACCATCTTGCATAAATGATACGATAAGATAACAGACTCGAACATGACACTAAAATTTTACAGATTAGCCGACAAGAACTTTTCAAGACCAGGACAAATTTGAATAAAGCAGAGGAAAATAAGTTGTTTCTTCTGCTGTTGGCAAATCTTCCTGATTCTTATTAACACAATATTGAAATAAACTACAAGAAGTTCAAGAGGTGTAATTACTCTCAATCATTTTTTAGAGAATTAAGTACTCTTTCTCACATTTTTCCCGCATTACTCTTACATGCGGTATGTTCCAGTCATTTACTGCAAGTAAGAAATTTGATGCTGTTTCTACAATATTTTCCAGTTCCCTGAAATTTGCTTTATGTTGTTTTCATGGCAAAAAAAAATTGCTGAGACCGATTCAAAAACAAATAAAAACGCAGACAAAACCTTAAAAAGAATCATTTCTAAAAATAGTATTCCATGCTTATTGCATGTGAGGACGCAATAGACCGCAAAGGAAAAGGAGCTGCAGTCAGGGCACTGTCGTTCTCACAGATGCTTGGTATAAAAACTGCTTTTTTTCTTTCATCGGTCTTAATAAACAGGCTAAAATATTACTTTTGTTTCCTACCACTTTTGTTGATAATGAAATTCGAAACGATGTCTTCAATTGATAGAGGCTCAAATGGTGGAAACCCAAACGAACATGAGACTAATCCCTCACTATTACCGCTGCTGATTTCTTTCGTTAAAGCTCTCTGAGTTTGCTGGACGATCTGCAAATATTACATGCTCACCGAATCATCAGCTAATGAATTCTGCTAAGCAAAGAGTGTTTATGATTTGCTGAGCTGAATAAATCAATAGGTGAATATTTAATAGTCCAAAACATTTAAATCATTCAAAGAATAAAACCGTTAGAATGTTCTAAAATTTATTCTAAACACCTGCAGAATTTCAGAAGGTTCGTTTCCGATGAGCCTTTCTCGCATTTTTTCTGCATCTGACATCATCAACAATAACTTCCTAATATCATTTTTTTTCTTCTCTCGTAACCTGTCTAAATGTCGTCCTGTAAATTACAACATAAGATATTAGGTATCGAAGATGATCGTTGTTAATCCATCCCCTAGCAAAAATGTGACTGCATGTCGATACACAATAATATAGTGGACTTGCAAAAGAGGCTCACCATGCCGTCTGTTCGCTCATCCTATTAATTTCACATCATAAAAAGTTGAAATTAGAAATTGTGGAAGCCAACATTCTATCTTTTATTCATTAAGAGGAATGAAAACAAACCAAGGGAGTGCTTGCATGTTTCACACGGTGTCGAAAATAGAACATCATCAAGAAAAGCACTGGTTATTACGTATGGATTCTCACTATCACACATTAGTTTCCAACCACGACAGTGACATAAAGAGCACCTCGTGTGCATCGCTAATTTTTTCCAGCTTTTCTCATCTAACAATTCTCCTTCAGGCAATAACTTCATGTCGCTGCAACATGACCATCGGTTAAGAATAGAATGAGATACACAAATTCGAAAACCAATAACTTCTTTCATACAGATTTTCGACCAGACACTTCAATCCTTTCTGGACACCATCTTTGACCACCTACCGGAAGAGACTAACAATCGTTACAGGACAATCTAATCAAAATGCGACTATCGGTCACCTTATTAACAACGATAATTCTGCTGCAATTCTCACACAGATCTTCAGAAGGGATCCTTTGTGCTGTGGGCTGTGCGACAGCAGAGGTGACAAGCATTTTAGCAGGGGCTGGCAGTGGTTGGGAGATTTCTTCACTTTCATGCATTATGGAACTCACATTTGACTACCAAACTTCTCTTTGTATGGAAATTTGTATATGCAGCAAAGTTATAAATCTGAAATGTCGGTAGATGAAGTGGTACCATAAAGCTGCTCTATTGAAGAGATTCAATGGTTAACTTTCCAGTTTGACAAACGTATATTATAGGTGCGAATGGAAGAAAATGGAATGAAAGCGAAGCTTGAAATAGAGCTAATCAAAGACGAAAATCCAATAGAACTAGAAACCAAAAATAACAGTGCTGATGAACTTATTTCCTTAACTTTACCTACTCGAACACGTTCTAACAAAAGGAAGCATATCAGGTTCCTCATTCGTCCATTATTTTCATTAGAATTCATGGTTTTCATAGCTTAAGACAGTCGAATGCGTTTGAAGTGACTGCTGCAATCTTTAAAAGAGCGGTCTCTAACCGGTTGAGTATTATATCGCTTTCAAAGAACGGACACCACTATTTTTATATTTTAGAACAGATTTCGATGAAATAAAAGTATCGTCCGATGCAGCTGAGGCACAAAGACGAGAAAGAGAGCGGTTAGAACGTCTCTCTAAAATATATGAATCCGAAATAGGTAATTTGGTAGAAGGACAGTGCAAAGAAAAATTGAATGCCGGTGAACATCCTTATGTGAAATTTGAACCAGTATCCAAGTGTCTGAAAACGTCATCTTTGCGTGATGTGAAGCCTTCAACGTCTTTTATGGACGGTGATGTAATAGAACTAAGTAGTGATGAGGATTCCGATACCGACTGTCGTCCGCTTGGTATGTCTTGAGGTTTTGTGGCGATAAAATTTGCATAGGAATTCTTTGTTGGCTCAAACAAAAAATGCTTATGCAAATTTCCTATACTTATGCATACGTATGCAAAGTTGGGTATTTGAAATCTATATTATTTGGTTTTATTCTACTGGTGCATTATTGTATAAGTCATTCATGATGTCAGGTGGACGTTATCGGGGTCGAAGTTATCGTGGCTTTCATCCCTATGTAAATAATGGGGTTCCAGGCAGAGGTAATTCTTCGGAAGCAGTGGTTATTAAAAGTTTTCACTTAAATTGATATGACTTGTTTTGGGTTTTCATATCTTTTTAGACATTTTATTGCCAAAGTTTTCTGAGATGGAAACTTTTCAGATCTAATTCAACCACTGCCATTACGCCGACGGTCACCGTTATACAGGGTGTGTTTTGCTGATCGCTTTTTTTTCACTAAATTGTTGATTTAGCACTTTGGAAAAATTCTTCATTGAAAAAGTGCAGGTATTACATGAAGACGTAACCGATGAACTGCATCGTGTTGAACGTGAAAGACTGTGTAAAAAGCTGCTTACGGAGGAGGAACTTGAAAGTAAGAAATTAATGGGAGGTCGACTGCTTGTGAATCCTGGAAAGGCATCTAATGAACCGGATGTCTATGTCCCTTTTCATCTCAATGATGTGCTTCAGCCGCATCAGCTAGGAGGCATACGATTCATGTTAGTTTCTTTTTTTTTATTTGATTGGAGCTTCTTGTTCACATTTATTATAGAAATGGAGTCTTCATTCCAGTCTTGTAATAGTCAAAAAGGATGAGAAAGACAGGATTTATTTATTTGATAAAAAAAACTGAGTGGAGCCATAAACCCGGAAGTTTGATTTAATTTGATACATATATCTTTCGTATGTTCTTTTCATATATTCTAAAACGTGAATTACAGGTACGGCAATATCATCGAAAGTGTGAAGGATTATGCGAAATCACCTGGTTTTGGGTGTATTTTAGCACATGCAATGGGATTAGGAAAAACGATTCAGGTAATGATTTTGACCTAAAAAATTGCAAAATTTTAAGGAATAATATAATAAGCAGAAAATTTTTCAGATAATTGCATTTACGGATGTTTTTGTTCGCACGACCAGTGCAAAAAAGATATTGATCATTGTACCGGTAAATACAATACAGAATTGGTATTCTGAGTTCGAAAAATGGTTGCCTAAGTTAGTTTTTTTTATCACTTTCTTAAAATTATTCTTCAGGCTTTTTTCTATTCATTATTTATTTCATTCTTTTATCCTCTTCAATATTTTTGATTTTTATATCTGCTTTGACTGGTTTAAAATTTTATTGTTGTTATCCAGTTTCATTTTATTTGAGGGTTAATAAGTGTGGTTTTCTTATGGTTTGTCCTTATCCCATTTTGTTACTTTGCAAGATTGAAATTTTAGGTCAATAACGGTTTTTTATATAAAATTTTGATATAGAATTGCTCTAAAAGTCGGTTGTACAAATTGGCCTATGTAACAACGGTTAAACTAGAAGTGAGAAATAATCGAGTACAAACCGAGTGATTTTTTAGTAACTCCTTGTTGCTGAAATGAGCGATGGCTAACGAAACTAAGTAAACAGTGAATAAGGAAATCTCAAAAGCTACATGCGGAAGGCGTAGTAGTTTTTTTTTTTAAAGTTTTTTAGCCTAATTTCTACTAGTGTTAATCACCGCTTACTCTAACAACCTCTAAATTAATTAGTGGTTATCTCTTATCCTCATCCTTTTTTTTTTGTTTTAATCTCCTATAAGCTAATTTTTCTAGCAGAGTCACTGAAGCAGGAGAAAACATACGTCCATTTGTAGTTTGGCTTCTGGGTGATGCAGTAAAAACAAATGAACAACGCGCAGAATTACTACGTTTGTTTTCAGATGTTTTAAGCGAATGGGTGTTAGAGGATGTAGGACAATTTTGTTGTACTGAAATTTATAATGGTATAAAGATTAGATTTCGGTTATGAAATGTTGTAGAAAAAAGCAACACAGTAAGTGATAAGAAGTAAATCTGTGAAGGAACATGGAAATGCTGCAAAGTAACTGCTTGAGAAGTGGAAATGTTTAGTTGGTATGAGTTTGTTTAGCTTTAAAAATCAAAAAGTAGTATTGGTGCTCGTTTCAGCTATTCTTTTTTGGAGGGGAGAATGAGATTCATGTATAGATTTCAATGGATTCTATTGTTATTCAGAAAATTGGCACATAGAAGGAGGAGTTTTATTAATTGGTTATGATATGTTTCGTTTACTGGTACAAATAAAACCAAAAAAACGAGTTGCTGGAAGACCCAGCAAGAAAGCAGAAGAAATAGTTGATCTGGAAAAGGAAGAATTGGATGCAATAGCACTATGTGGTAAGAATTTACTGTTTATAAAATTACCAGAGCATTATTCAGAACTGAGGATGAACTGTCAACAAGCTATACTTTGCAGCCGCTCGAGAAGCTTTGTTGGATCCTGGTCCTGATTTGGTCGTGTGTGACGAAGGTCATCGTATCAAAAATGAAAGAACAGGCATAGCAGCAGCTTTAAGTGCTATAAAGACAAGGTAGTCTATAAAAGATTTGCGAAAGATAATGGACATACACCATTGGGCGAGGCTGAGATTAGCGGTTGAGCATTTTCTCATGAAAAAGAGAAAAATAAAATATTGGGACGAAAATTTTTAATACACAGTTTAGGTCATTAAAGTTTATTTTGTATTTTAATTATTTTCCAAGAAAAGCTTCAATTTGAGAAATTTTTGCGCTGATTATTAATAAATACATAGTAAGCATATTGCGTTTCCTGATGGTGCCCAGCCCAGTAAATACAACTATGCAGTGGCTATCTAATAAGAACTCAGCTGTCAAACTAACCTATTAATTCACTAGCTAATGGAATTCTCGATGGGTAATAGGGTAATTAAATGCTTCTTATGAGTTTAATTCTATTTGTTGCTTTTCAGAATGATATGAGACATTTTTTTCAGGCGTCGGATTGTGCTGACGGGTTACCCCTTACAGAACAATTTGATGGAATATTATTGTATGGTGGATTTTGTAAGACCTCATTATCTGGGTTCGAAGAAAGAATTCAGCGTTATGTTTGAAAAGCCAATAAAGAATGGGCTTTGTATAGACTCTACGCCGTCAGATCTCAAAATTGCCCGTCAACGCACTCATATCCTTGTTGAATTATTGAAAGGATTTGTACAGCGGTACTAATTTAAATTACGAATTTTTTTTCTTTGTAATCTGATCATGTTTTTTGCAACATATAGAGTAATACAAAATTGCAGGCGAACACATCATTTGTTAAAAAATATCCTTCCGCCGAGTTACGAATTTGTTGTACTGTTGCGTAAAAGTCCGATACAGAGAATGCTTTATCGAGCATTTTTGCAATATGCACAGAACGAAATTAATGTTAGCGGAACTGCAGTCTTTAATCCACTTAAGGCATTTGCCGTTTGTTCAAAGGTTTATTTTTTTTCACTTGCATTTAGGTTTTATGACTTTTTCCATGCTTGAAACATTCTATTTTCTAAAAATTTTACGCATCACTTTCAAATTTCAAAGAGATTATTGGCATGTCAATGTGTTCATTAAAGATTTGGAATCATCCAGACATCTTATATGAAGTTTTCCAAAAGAGAAAGATTGAATGTGAAAGTGAAATCAGCGAAAGAAATGCACAACTTGCAGCAACAGAAGCAGTCACGAATGATTTGACGGGTAAGGCATGTTTTACTAGAAGGTATTTGCTAGAGATTTTACTAGAAGAGTAATCAGATTATATCTTGATATTCATTGTGAGATAAATCCGAAAATACTTCAGATTCAACTTTGTCGCTTGCCTTAATTGATTCGTCAACGTTGCCTACTGTATTAAGCGACCCGACAACATTACAGTCTTCGCTAGATAGCTTCAATTATGATAGTAAATCTTTTTTTGACGAGAAATTCTCTGCTGATGATTTGGATACAATTTTGCAAGACGCCGGGAGTGTATGTCTAGCAGCGGAAGAGACATCTCAAATAGCATGTATGTTGTTATTGATCGGTTCTAAGTCAAAATTTCATATTTTACTAAGAAAAAAACGTTTGACATGTCTCATTTGTGTAATTCTGTGCTACTCATCTTTTCTGGCTTTGTATTGCTGAGCGTTGTGAATTTTTTTAAGCATTTTCTGCAAATGACAATACGACCACGATTCATCCTGCTGCGAATGGGACTTCTTATAAAATGGGCGTTCGTTCGAAGCATGCTACTATCGCTAATGCTTTACTTGAGGAACTTAATCTTGATAAGGGAATTAAGTACGACTGGGTAAGTTCAAATTGCTTTTTGGTGTGTGCAATGTCTAAATTTGTGAGATTTATGGTACTTGGACCCTTTAGTCTATTATAATTTGACAGTTTGCACGAGGATAATTCAATCTTTCTTTCTAATTTTTTTTTCTTTGTTACTCAGAACACACAAATGTATCGTTTTAGGCTACATTTGCTCTTCACGAATACAAACCTGGTATTTTGGAGAATGGTTATAAAATGGTAGTATCATTAACTATAATTGAGCAGGCCGTGATGAGTGGTGAAAAAGTGTTACTCTTTAGGTATTTCTAGAATTTCTTCTAAGAAAATTTGATTTCAACACTACTGAAATTTCTTGTTTGTTTCTTACCAACAGGATTTTTAAAATTTTTTAACAAAAGTCTTGGTTGTTTGTATCTTTCATTCCTATGATTTTAGTCAGAGTCTTCTTACTCTCAATCAGATTGAACGCTTTCTTGAAACATCGAGCTGTATAACTGTTGGTAACGAAAAGCTTCGCTGGAAAAAGAATATCAATTACTACCGTTAGTTTTCCCTTACTAAACTAATCGAAATCACAGTTAAAAGATACAGTTTTCTGGTTAGTGCTTAAATTGTTAAAGAAATATGATTTCAGGTTTTGATGGATCAACTACAGCCACAGAGAGAGAAAAATTAATAACTCGCTTCAATCAAGATCCTAATGTTTTCCTCTTTCTTATATCAACTCGGGCTGGATCACTTGGAATAAATCTCGTAAACTTCATAGTTCTTGTTTTCAAAAGTGTAAACGTTTGTCTTTTAGTGTTAAAAGTCTGCAGTGTATGTTTCAAATGAGACTAATTCTAGCATCGTATGAAATATCCTTTGTATATATTGTTGTAATTTATTTGCTTTTAATTTTCAAAGGTTTCTGCAAGTCGAGTTATTATCTTTGATGCTTCTTGGAACCCATGTCACGATGCACAAGCCGTATGTCGCATATATAGATATGGTCAGAAAAGGCGTACATACGTATATCGTTTGATTACTGACAACAGTATGGAGAGGGCTATTTTCAGTCGTCAAGTTGGAAAGAGTGGATTACAACGTAAATCAAACATTTTGTCATATCTTTTAGTTTCTTGGTTACTTTCAAACACATTTTTAAACATTTACATTTGTAGAGAGAGTTGTGGATGATAAGCAGATGGACATTGACATTACGAAGCGTGAATTGGAACAACTTCTTGTCTACGACGTAAGTATCTCAATTTATTGATGTATGCTTATTATACGATTTTTGGATTTAATAAAAGTAACAACTATTACTAGGTGTGATTCATGTTGTCTTGATGTTTGAGAATAATCGTTCTGCAGATGATATATACGACTTTTCATTTTAGGAGGCACTTGATGTGGCTACAGAAGATTGGAACGTAACTACTTGGCAGATTGATGACGCTTTGCTTTGGATGACAGCTTTATCTCATTCAAAAATGTTTGCTCAAGTAAAATTTTTCTTAATTTTCAATTTTTTCATTTAGAACTAACTGCTCAAATATTTTAGTATTCGTTTTTCCATCAGATTTATGATTTTGATTTTTACTAGATCCCATTCCTGCACGAGAGCCTGATGATGGAGAGAGAAGATCGCTTAAGCGAGGAAGAGAAGCTCGAAGCGAGAATGCTTTATGAAAGAGAAAAACAAATCTACAAAAATGGAGATTTTGATTATGATTGGACGCTACGTGGTGTTGGTCGTAACAATGAATTCGAGAGTCTACGAATGCCATTCCCAAGAATGTGGTCTTCAACATCGTAAATTTTCAATTTTTTTCCCATGTTAGGATTGCTGTAAGAGTGGCTTAAAATAATAAATCATAGTCTCTAGGCAGCACGGTCCAATGCCACTTCGATCAACACCAATGGCAATGGTTCTTGAACGCACCGTAGTAAATTCGCATAATCAGGACCCTAGTCAGGAAGCTACAGCGTCATCAGAAGACCATCCTAACGGACATGCCATACAGATCATCAGCGAGATAGGTATGTTCTCGTGTTTGAATAAAAAGGAATGCTCTTTATTTTGAGGATCCAGTTTTTGTGACGATTTCTGTTGATGATTTCTAGTTGTTTCCACTTTTTTGTAGAAATGGAGCTTCCATGCTTAACTTCTCCCGGACGAAAGGGGAAGGTTGCACTACATGAGAGATGCTGGTTGGTCACTTTACCGAGTGGGGTTTTCATCCGATCATTGCGTGGTGATGTTTATGATGCCCGTGGTACAGCTTATGACAAGCCGACATGTCAGTCCTTTTAATTAATTACTTTAGAGTTCAGTGCGTATTGTTCATGTCAAATATTATTATTCAGGCGTAAATATTAATCAGATGTTTTCAATGAATTTTTAAATACGTTGTTTGACAAATTTGTTTCAGACAAGGCGGGAAAGGAACAAAATTCATTTGCTCCCAGTGAGGTGATCGATTTGTGTGACTCTGATGATTGATAACTCGCTCATACTTATGGCAGGATCCCCGTCCTGTTCCTTGTCTTCTTTCGCTTATACCTATTAGCGTTCAGATATCTCCAGTTTTACTCAGTTTTTTGTATGAATTAATTTATACTGTTTTTTCTGAATCTTTCAGCCTCGGACAATTGCATTTGATGTTGATGTTATCTTGATTAGGATGATTAAGTTATCAAAACGCCCATATTCATGTGGTTTAGGCGTCAATTAAAGAGACACGTTCGATTAGAATTCTGATTACTTTTTCATTATAGCATTACGTAGGAGCTGTCTGTTATTTAATGAATGTTACATAACCCTTCAAGATCTCTTGATGTTTTTCTTTAGGAATTAGTGAATTTCATAAATCACCGAAGGCATCTGTGGACTACATAGTGACGTCTGCCTTTGCTCCTGAATTGCAGGTTGCTAAAAGCAGCTTCACATTTTTTTAACAACCTTGTTCTTGTGAAACTCCATCATCATCACCCTATTTTTGTGATCACTATCGTTGTTATGTTTGTTCGGTTTGAGGTAGTTTATGACCTTCTAACGGTCAAATTTAGGTCACACAAATCAGAGTCCAGTACGACTTTCTGTTGGGAGGAAAGATAGGACCAAGGGGATGCGCCGTCAGTGTGGGGTTTACTAATCAATTTTAATAAATAGGGAATCCTCAACACTTCCTGTTCAGTTAAATGTGTATCTTTTTAGACGGTGCATTTTAATATAAGTGCTACGAAAGCTTTGTGATTTCTATGTTCAATAACTTATTAACTTAACTGGTTTATTTCAGTCTCAACTGCTGCAGTAATGAAAATAGTTTTTTTCTGAGGAGGTGCATGAATCAGCTATTTTAATAAGCTCCTTGTAGTATATGAATATTGAAGCGCTACATTATGCTTAGCTAGTGAGCCAGTTAATTATTCTAAGATGAGGATTATATATATGGTTTCATCGAACAAGCTATACTGTTTGAAATAATTTATTTGGTCCAACTGAATAGATTCACAAAAGAGTGCTGAGCAAGGAGGAAAACTCCAAATTTATGTTAAGGTCAAATTTTGGCAAGGGAGCCATTACAAAGAATTAATGTTCGGTAAGGGGAAGATATGTTTACACTCCCAAATAATAGGACAGTTATAGATGTAAGCGTCTCTAACACTTTATCACTGAGGTTTTAGCTGTTGTGGGTGTGGAGTGAAAGGGAGGCGGAAGTACGAAATGTTGGTCCCTAGTTATGCAGTGAATCACATTGAGAATGTGAATTTCGAAAGTTTTTTGGTCAAATGGGATTACAAAACAGATTTGATTTGCTCGAAATTAGGAAGCTGGATACTGTTGGCTTATTATTCAACAGTGACTGATTTGGCTAGGTTGCGTGGCCGGTCAACCTGAAAGGCAGATCTATCTAGATACCATGGACTATGCGTAACAACTACCATGATACCCACTCCTTTAAGGAATGAAGGTTTTGCCAATACATATGAGAATGCAACCTTTGAATAGAACTCACGTTTAGTCCTTTCAATTCAGCAACGTGGTAACTGAGCAATTGCAGAGGAATGGCGGTAAGAATATTCTGGATGCAATCCACTGTCTTTGGAACACGAAGCACAGAATGTCTACCTTTCACGTCGTTTTCAGGTACATCGAAGTCAGCAATAATAATGGGATCCCCATCACGAGCAAGCACTTGTTGCAACGCATTGATTGATTTCTAAATCAGAAGCCATATTTATGTCAAAAAATCAATAATACTGAAAATATAGAAAGACATGAATGCATTTTTTTCGACAGATTTTGTAAAACTTCAATTTTGGAAAAGTTTTCTGCAACTGTAACATATAATTACATTGTAAACATTATCGCTGCAGATGATCATGACGATGCTGCGATTTTTATCAACCATTGCGAGTGGACCGTGTTTCAATTCACCGCTCATTATTCCTTCACAGTGCATATATGACAGCTCCTGCAAATTACTTCTAATTCAAAAAAAAACCAATTGAATAGAGTTTTCGGCTCTAATTGGAACATTCTTTTCTACAATACATACCTTAATTTTCAATGCACCTTCAAGACAAGTAGCAAAATTATATCCGCGACCCATTATCAGAAGTGACCGTTCCTTGTAGATTTTTTTCGCTATTTCAAGTACTTCACTATCAAGTTTTAGAACTTCTCGAATTAAGTCTGCAACAAGTCGTTATTCTTTTCGTTTTTCCTAGGGATTTCAGTTTATCAGCGATGCTAATCATTTAATGAAGCACAATATGATATGAGGTCTCTTACGTCAAATTTGCTTTTTTTTCTCATTGAAGAATGAATATTTAAGAAAACAACAATAACGTAAAAATTTCATCATTATGATCCTTATTCACCTTCTAATAAGCTCGACTAAAATGTTAACCTGGTAACTGTCGCAATCCACTGATAATATCATCACGACGCTTTCGCATCGAGATACGATCGTCACTCATTGTTAAAGCGAACATCACTAGCGATAAAATTTGCGAAGTGTATGCCTATAACCACCTTATCTCAATATTTTTGAATAATGTATGATTTTCTCTTGGATTTTCTTTTAGCAATATAATCTATAATTCGGAGTCATTGGATTAATTTTACGGACCTTAGTTGAGGCAACACCAACTTCAGGACCAGCATTGATGTGAACTCCGCAGTGTGTCTCACGACAAATGCTGCTTCCAACCGTGTTTGTAATACCTATTGTTAGTGCTCCTCGTGGCTTGCAGTATCTGGAAAATCTATTATCAAAATGTTGTAATTATTTACAGAAAAAAATAGAGGTCAGCTAGAACATCAAGATAGAACAAACAGTACTGACCTTAGAGCGTTCAGAGTATCTGCTGTTTCACCGCTCTGAGATATGAAAAAGCAAACATCGTCACGAAATATCGGTGTTTCGCGGTCCAAGAAGTCGCTGGCCAACTCTAATACCACTGGTAGTTCTGTTAATTCTTCCATAATTTGTCGGCACTACAAGTTTTTGAACTCAATTTCGTGAGTTAGAAAACAAACATCAATTTATATATGCGGTAGCAAGGAAGTAACTAAGTCTGATCTATTTATTAAAAAAAATTACCGCAAGGGCTGAGTGGTACGAACTGCCACATGCTACCAAAATTAGTCGCCTGCATCGTTTAATGTCCAGTAAATAGTCCTGAAATACCAATGTGTACCCATATATATATATATATATACATAAAACAAACAATAATGTCGTCTGACTCACCACATCATTGTTTAATGGAGAGACAGGCACCAATCTCCTCATCAAAGGATGTTATCAGTGTAAATCTTTTTGTTCCTATTTAATCCATTTACCGCTAAAGCTACGAATCCTTAACTTCAGTAAGATATTTCGGTGAAAAAATTACTTTTTCTTCTCTATCTACTTCAGAAGCTTACAGCAAATATTTTATCTCTTACCCTTATTGAGCTGATAACAGCAGAATTCAAATTTAAAATGATTAACTGATAAATGAACGATATGTGTAAGATACTAGCACCATTTTGAAAAAGTAGACCTTTATGCCTCCCAGAACAACCGTACCATCATCAAGTATACGACCCCGCATTGTATTCACGATGGAATCTGGCTGTTCATAAATTTCCTTCTGCATGAATGTTTTGAAATCACCCATCACTATTTGCTGCAGTTCCAACGTTAAATTTTGAACCTCACGTGTTTGTGGAATTTCATCTCCACGTTTTATGCGATGTATTGATAATGCTAAAAGGCAAAATGTTACATGAAACTTTAAATCGAGTTTTTATGATCGAAAAAAAGTTGATGCTTTTTCTAGAATTAATAATTATTCCTGAAGTCTTAACCATGTCAACATTGTGGTAAAAGTAACGATCAATGGTCTCGCTCGGATACAAAGAGACAAAAGCTAACATCCATTTTCGATCACAGCTACATCATCGTCTTCAAGAAAGATAACTTGCTTTGTATGTTCAACAATTGCGCTAAACAACAATATAAATGGCTAACAGAAAATCTGCTTCTATTCAAAGCTTTCAACTTCAAAATTGAAAACAGCGTAAAATGAATGGTGTAACGATAAAGCTACTGCAATATTTCAGTTCTATTTCGTCATACCTGACAAAAGGATGATTTGATAAAACAGTATGAAATGAATGTATGATTCAAAGGGTTACCTTGCGTCAGATGCAACAAAATATTCTGCTTCTTTATAATCAAGAATTTGGAATGCCGCCTCACTGGGCTCTGGAAAGCATTTTTATGAGTTAATATTCAACACAGAAGCTAACTATGCAAACGAGAGCTTTCACATATGTTATAGAAACAAATGACCTTTCCCTCCTCTGATGGGTGTACTTGTTTTGAATCCTGTTTCGATAACCATTGATGGTTCCATATACGATTCATTGGCGTATTCAGAAGATATGAAGCGACGAGCTAAAAAATTCTTGGAATTTGAAACGATTATTTTGAGTAGCTTAAGAGCTGATATTGAAAAACAAAAAATTAAGCAGTTGAACGTTGACTTTGTTGATTGCTAGTAAAAAAATAGAATCTTTGAAAACAATACAAGCTCACCTTTACTAAAAAATACTGGAAAATGATTAGTAGATAGCCTTCCTGTGGTTTTGATTCCAATAAGAAGCGGACTACCACGTCGTGTTGCCACAAGCTGACCAGGAAAACGATTGCTTTTGAATGCTAATGCAAATGCGCCTTCCCAAAATGTGATAGTTTTTATATTCACAACCGAAATTAGATACATATGAAGCTTTCGTAGTAACCACTTCAGTTCAAACTGGATTATAGCAATAATGAAAATGAAAGACCAATGCCTGTAACTGTTTATAATAAATAACAATGTAAGTTTGAATTACTAACAAGATGTTGGATGGTAGCCTCAACAAGCTGACGGAAATTAGCTCCTTCACATTTGTTTGTAACATGTTGAATCAATTTTACGATTACTTCGGTATCAGTTTCTGACTCAAATTCATAGCCTTTTTTCATCAAATATTCCTTGACTTCGCGGTAGTTCGTTATTATACCATTATGGACAACCAAGAATTCTGCAATAACTCGGAAGGTATAATTAAAACAATAGCTACTTCAAGATGAAATTGAGGAATGTTAGTAGATACCACGTTATATTCACTAGCTATGGACCGTACAAGAAAAATATACCATTTTGAGTATTTGATCTTTGCGGGTGAGAGTTGACATCTCTGGGTGAACCGTGTGTAGCCCATCTCGTATGTGCGATGCCACAGTGTGTTTTGTAGATAATATCATCGTTGCAGATATGGCTTTCTAAATATGTCTCAGAGAAATTTTAATTTAAATAAGCATTTTAAGTCAGCAGAAACGAGCACATAATTATGACCGCCAAAGAATTGTGAGGTTAAATCATTCCATTATTTAATATATACCTTTTACGTAATCTTCGAGTACGCTGACTTTACCAACTTTCTTCAGAAGAGTTATTTTCGAACCAATTTTAGAATTATCCACTTCATCATCCACAGCAAGTCCTAAACTATCTACTCTTTGAATTTAAATGAAACTTTGCGTTATGAAAAAAGGAGAAATTTATAGATTTTAAGACCGTGAAATGTTTGTGCTTACTACCTGGACGTCACAGTAATTACGTTGTTAACATAATATAGAAAATACGCGGAATAACTTTCTTTGACGATGACGACAGACCTCATACGAAATATTTTTGTCAAAATTCAGTTCCTGCTCTACAAAGCTCGAAATTCTTTGCATTTGGTACCTGTACCTGCAGAATCATAGCCACGATACTCCATCCTGTGCAAGCCCCTGAGCAGCACATCAATAATTTCGCTCCGTTTTCTTGGCGTTAAAAAGTTTAAATAAGCAAAAATCCCACACATCTCGGAAATCCTTAACTGGATTTACCCTTTGACTAAAACAAAATTAGATACAAATTTGAATATCAGAATGCACTGTATAAAATTGCGTAGCAAGACCACCCAGACGTCGACGTATCTTTAGGACGTGAGGAAGGTTGTGCAGTCTTTCGAACAGGATATGAACTTTGAATCATTCAAGCTTATTTTTTTAATCATTTCTATGCACTGTTACGGAAATGTAAGTATGAGTATAGAATGAATCAATTTTTCATTAAGGGTATATTAAGAGGTGTATTTTAATGGCACTGAAGGAAGAAAGACAGAGTAGCGTATTTATTTCCGAATCTCATTTAAAAAATGCATCCATAAGGAAAGAATTTAAAAACACACGAGGACAGGTAAGTTAACGTTATAGAAATGGACCTTATCAGTGATTCGATCGGGCCATCAGCGATATGACAAAGGGTATCTAATATAAACTGATAAGGTTCATTTCTATGATGTGATAGTCAGTGTCCCTAGCAATACTTCTGCGGTCAACACCCCCATACAAACATTATTTCCCTCTCGTTGATGATCGCCTCAAAAAGCCTGGTCACAATAATCCCGCCAATACGTTTCTCTCCCCAATATCCAGCATCTGTTTCGTAGACATTAAATTTGAATCATTCAGAGCTAGCAGTTGAATGGAAAGTTTGCTTAGCGGTCACTTCTCATGTCATACTACTTTGTGTAGACGGTCCATAAATTCGAAATACGCAGCTAGGAACGGAAACGTATGCATAGGGGGCATGGATGAATAATATTAGCAGTGCTTGAATGTTTTTGCAATGTATCTTAACATTTCAAGAGATGTAAAGAAAAGAAATGTAATTAATATCGGGAAGATCAAAGTTCAATACGGAAAAAAAGATAATATTGGGCGAAATACGCTGCCGAGGAGGCCGATTTAAGCAATTTCAAACATCTAATCTTGAAATTGAATCTAATCGTTCTCAAAAAACGAGAAATTACATATGACCTGATCTGTAAAAAAGGAATTACTGGAATACGTCCACTGAACGGTGGGTCCATAATTTGATGTCGAGCCATTCCTACAATATATATTCAGTGATGATCCATGAGTGCTTTGTTTGAGGTTTCATACCTGCATTATGCCACTATTTTTGATAACTACTGCCATTTTTAAACAAACAAGTTTTTTGAAAGATTCCCATCATATTTTGCTCGTATCAATTAACAAAGAAGCTAGCGAAGTCTGTCTCTCTCGGAAGCTGTGTGTCGTGGTAAGTCGTAAGCATATTTTCTGCATTTTGTTCTCTTACAGAGCCTCCCAGCTGTAATAATGGCCTATTCACATCACTGCTTATGTATCCACTAGTAATCTATCCAGCTCTTCCTGACAGTTTATGAATTGAGAGCCAACTACTAGGAATTTCCATGATGTCAGCTCATCTGGTTCAATCGTAGAAAACAGAAATTAATTTGCATCCCAACATTAACAGCAAGTAGATCAAGAAGGCCTATCCAACTTTTCCAAGAAGATGTAAATCGTAAAGAATAAAGTAAATGAGGAGAAGGGGAGATAGGACAATATTCTTCGGTCTTCGCCACTCTTAACATCCCTGTTGCAATACATTGGACTTCAAGGTCATCGAATTAATGGAATGACCGAATGTTAAACAACTGCGAAAAGACCAATTCGGATATGCACCCAAACCATTACAGAAATGGAGAAAAAAAACAGCAACGCAGCTTTTCCTGAAAATCTCGGAGGAAGAAAACTTCCATCATGAGTATTTAAGGCACGCCGTCTATCTTTAGGTATAATCTAATTTTTTCTGAACAAAGTTGTAGTTAGCTGTTATAGAGTCATGAAAAGATGTTCTGCACATATCCAACAATGAGAGAGGGTCAGAGAAACGGGAAAGGAATGTATGACTCATTCCGAAAAGTCATAAGTAAGAATTTTGATATATTCTTAAATATCCAGTCCGAATAATTTGCTTGAAAGTTCTCCAATTTTCAGACGAGAATAGATGTTACAAGTGTTCATATAAAAACCGACCACGTGTTAGACAGATGTGAAGATGTGTGTACATGGGATGAGAGGAGCAGAAAAACCGGAATAAGCAGGTTACTTCTGAAAAATTTTCAGAAGAGAATAGATTTTCTTTTGGGAATAACTGGAAATTTGAAAGGCTAACGAAGCTAGCTCAGAATATTACGGACATATTGCCTGACCAGCTGGAACTTAACATCATCGAAATCGCGAGTTATAACGGCTCTATATCGGATGCAGAGGTGACATGGATTGATAGTCTACTTACCGATCAACTGAGAGCAGTCTATCTTCTATAAGGATCTAAGAGAGAATTTTGCAACCAAGTGATTCTAATGTCGGAAGCATTCGGGAAGTACGGATTTCTGTCCTTGGCTTTCGGAAAGAACTGTACACGTTTTTTCTAACTTAATTTCTCCAGCCTTCTCGCTCTTACTATTACGTCCCCTTGTACGAGTAAAAACAAAACTCAACTCCAACCGGTTTAAAATCTGGAAACTTTGAAATGGATAGAATAGAGTCCTTATAATTCATAACTTTCCGGAAAAAGCGTACGCCTTTTCCGGTTTCTGCAAATATATGCAACTGCTAAGTTTACACTTAAAGAATCTTTGTTTTAATGTTGAATGCCTCGTCGAAGCCACACCCGGAAATACAGTGCGTTGGTGAACTTCAGGAAAAATCATTGTTGGGATTATCGATTTTTTTCCCTTGTCGGATACTGTTCTTGCAGCTCTCTAACATTTAACCGCTCCCAACTAAGATATTTGAAGAATTAGTGGTGGTAATGTGCTTACCGGTTCGCAGCTTCTTGGGGATAATGTACTAAAAACCTGGAAATTTGAAGTGTTTCCACTAACCTCAGCGAAAAAATTTATAGATTTAGGTAATCTGAATATTGTGACTAAATGGTATTTCACTCATAACCTTCCGGAACAGGTAACTGAGTTTATCTTCTTTTTTGTTGATGGTAACAGCTACCGTTTTCGTTCATGTTAGTGTCAATAAATGGTTATATCTTTACAGTTTAAGCTGAAATGTTGTATTCTTTGAACTAAACGAGTAAGTAAACTTAGAAAAGGATAAAGGAGCAAAGGCATGTTAAAATGAAATTCTTACGTGACCTCACTTTTGTTCAAATTTACTTAATGTCGGGAACGGACATTGTTTTCCAGATAATATCATCTGAAAGGAGTGGATTCCAACACTGTTTCAGCAATCTGTCTCACTTTTAAGCTTGAAATAGCTATAACCTCTTTTCTAAACATTTTATTATTGATATTAAATGGACATCAAGAATGATAAATTGTAAATGTAAGTTTAAAAAGCAGTTGTTAGCGAGATTATGGCCAGCCATTCGGATATATGTAAAGGATTATTCTGAAGTCAATTTTTTTCAATGGTGAGGATTAGTTTTTGTAATTTTATTTGAAAAATGATAAACTTTTCAAGAAACAAGAATGCTTTTTAAGATCATTTCCTATTCCTTGAACTAAACGAGTTAGTAAACTTACAAAAGGATAAAATATTTGAACAGTTAAAAACAAAAAATGAGCGATGTGTTGTTGATTTGCAGGAGGGGAAGAGAAGAGTTGGTTCCATTTGGGTGGCATGAAATAAACGATGGCATCGCATTAGAGTCTAAAATACTGCCTGTTCTCTTGTTCCATCCATCGTACAATGGCACAAAATACTGAATGAGAATCTCAAATGCATATCATAATGTCATCGTCTAGAACATGTCTTCTGTCCCGTCCAAAAACATGCTTACTAAGAGGGCAGTACTTTATCAGCCTTTAATCAGTAATGGTTTCATCACATACAATTGAAAATTTTCACGCAAAAGCAGTATAGGAAGCATCTGGAGCACAAACTTTGATCTATAAACTCAGGACATTCCAGAAAGTTAGTTTTTCTTTTGAAATATCACTCAATAAACACGGAAGCAATCAAATATGAATTTTTTGACGTAGTTCTTTATTATATGAAGTTCGATTATTGTTATTATTTTCTTTCTCGATAGCTCATGCGCTTTTTTCCCCGAAGTCTTCGTGAATAGCAATTTTGGAAAGTAACATGACTTCGAAATTTTTTAAATGGAAATTTTTCAAATTGCAGTAGGTTACAGAAACGCAATTTTTAAAGCTTGTAATGTCAAAAACTTCAAAAGTCGGATGCAGCGTATTTATCGAGCAGTTTTAGATGTTTAATGAAACCTGCTAACATTATTACTTGAAGCATGACTCTAATGTTTGCTTTTTTATGATGATACTTCCTACAAAATGCAAGTTATGTTTTCCACTGTTACAAAGAAATAATGCTGAAATCTATTTAATATAGCAGTTATTATAACACATATAACTGCTATATTAAATTTTAAAAAGCAAACATTGGAGTCATGCTTGTATTGAAAAACGATCAAACAATTTTTATGTGGAAACGAAATGAGCAAATTTTTTTTACTGAAGGAAATTTCTCAAATATTGTCACTATGTAGTTTTACGGACGCAGTTTTTCCGCTGAAGCAAATAAGTGACTCAGAAGTAACTCAGAAGTGAGAAATCATTCTTTCCATCCTCCAAAAAGTCTTTCTAATGGTATTCTTTCTATTAACTCCTGATACAATTCATTACTTCGGTAAATATTCGTTCATCGAGTAAAATACAGAAGTATTTGACCCCTAATGGTCGGAAAATAAATCTTCTTTGTTTGCAATTCCACAAAAAAAAAAAAACAACAGTATTTCCTTCAGTAGCATTAATGCTGTTTGAGCTTTCTGTAACTTCATCATTTAAATTGATATTAACATAAAGTTCTTGGTACTGACGCAGAGTAGGATAATCTCCCTGGCTCAACTGCAAATTTTCTCGCAAGAGTAATACACAAAATTTATTCTCTAGCAATGATTAGAACAAATCATGAATAGAACGGCTGGGACACAAATTAAACATCGAATTATATATCATTTAGTATAAATGGAATTCACATTTAGTCAATAGAATTCACATGTCAGTTGTACTGTAGCATTTATTTGAGCAATTTTTTGATCTCCATTGAGTAATAAACTGTTAATACAATATTGGGAAAACGGAAAATATTGGACGAAATCATCACGAAACTTCGTCTATATAAAATAAAGCCTGAACGATTGACAATGGATTTATAAAGGTCATAACAAGAGGAATCGATTTTGCTGTTCAGTCTTGAATTTATATTTACTGGAATGCTAATCATGATATACATTATTCAATAATGACTATTCCGCAGTTGATTTTTTTTCCTTCACTTTGAGTTTCTCTAAAATATCTTATAGATTGATATAAATGCACCAATAGAAAACAACAGACTGCCTCCAATATGCATTTAATAAGTTAAAAATGTATTGAAGCGAATAAGTTATGGTTTGTGTAAAATACAACCTGATCAAGTATAAAAAAAAATTTGTGAATTATCTCAATGATTTAAAAGCACATATGAATTTATCTTCAATTCAAAAACATATTTTGACAGTGAATGCAGTGCGTCTTTCTTCATTAATTATACTGTGAAGTGACGCGTATAGTGCCAGCTTTTTATGCATTCAATTTGATTCGCCAGCTGATTAGACTGTCGATAGACAAATGTTTGTATGAAACACTTTGAACATAATCAGTGGTGAAATTGTGAAATTTAAAAAGCACAAGATATAAAAGGAGAAAAGAGAGTGATTGTGACAGTTTAACAATTGAAAACGTTAGATAGGTGGCTCAGAGAGGACAATTTCGTCAGTCTGAAGGTAACATGTGCATATGCACATGAACATTAATCATCAATTTCATAGAGATTTGCAGCATTTTACTCATGCAGATATTTCAGCTTGTCCATTTTCTCTTTTTTTGTGAAACATTAAAAGATAGCAGTATGAGAGAACAACAAGAGAAAGATGATAAAGGCTTATACAAACAAATGAAATCGATGGGAATTCACACTTAGAAATCCACTTTCATAATTTATAATTCCAACTTGCTAATAATGTGGTTGGTATCGTTATTTTATCAATCGTTTAACTAAAGGATTTCAATTCTAGTTGCTTGAAACCCTTATTCCAACCTGTCTCAAGTTATTCACTGGAACAATTTGCAAATGGTTCATGTTGCATAATAATTCGTCAATAGCAGTCCATGTTAAAATAATTACATTTGGAAGCATTCAAGATAAAACATAAAATAGGTCCGAAATCTATCTAGCATTAAAAAAAAAATAGTAATTTAGTCGTTAAAGAAGAGAGAACGAAAATTGAGAAAAGTTTTTTTCCATTCTCTCCGCGGTAACATAGGCTTCAATTTTTTGCATTACTCTTTGTACTAAGGTGAAAGAAACTTTCAGAGTTCTGCACTATCCTAAGAAATATTTGTCTTTACATACCGACTAATATTTCCTATTTATTTATACTTATGGAAAACAACACTTCCATTTATTTCATAAATTGCAAAGATTGTAAATAATGCAACTGATTTCCTCATTATTTCATTTCACCAAAATTTCCCACTTATCACGTCCATCTTGTGGTGTAATGACTTATACACAGGTCCTATTATTTGGTTATCTGAAACTGCAATTTTGGCTTCCTACTGCCAACTGACTAAACCACTGAAATCAGATATTAATATAATAACCTAATGTAGGCGCAAAAGTCACACTTCGAGATTCCATCACTGTTTTATCACGAACTTTTGAAATAGTGTTAGAAAGACTAATGATGAGTGAAACAATCTGCTGATATGCTTGCTGTTTTATTTACAAAGTAACGGAAGTTAAAGTAGTCTATGAGATACTCATTGGTGATGATATTGGTGGTACGTATCACTGAAAGCCCACTGAACAGGTGACACTTAGCAACATATTATGACAATCAAATAAATGACTTTAGCGCATGACCGCTTCTGAGCTCATCCTTTCGCAGACAGTTAATAATCACTGAAAATTTGCAAACAAATAGATAATACGACTCGAATGGTACCGAAGCAATCCAACAAATCGTAAATTGTGACATCCCAAAAAACTCTCATAAATTTGAATTCAGTCGAACTAAAAATTTAGAGACGTAATGGACAATCCAACGTTGATATGCGTCGAATTCTGAGCAGAATGCTTCTAGAACTTTTTCAAAACGAGTGACTCAAAGAAATCAATATGGTAATATCACATGAGATCTGATTTGCTGTTTGAATCATGAAAAATTTAATGATTACCGCAGAAAATTTTCTTTAGTGCTATGAAAAAGCTGCTTGTTGGCAGCAATGATAGAACTAAAAATTTCCAAATACAATCAATCATCAGTGAGGTGGGAAAGGCGGAAAAGCATCTGGTGATAATACCATCGCACTTATCAGGATTAATTAACATGAATTATGGGAAATTTTCGACGTCGAATTTAAACGGCATATTACATCATTGCGAAAATAAAGAGAAAGTGAAAAACTATTACGCATCTACGTGCTTCTTCGTATTTATAAAAGAACACAAAATTTACTGCTAACAATCTCACAACGCATCTCAATCAACAGTAAGCGTTAGATTACGCTATATCCTGGTAAAAACATGCCTATTTTGGCTATGAACTATTATACATTTCCTTAATTCGTATGCCAAGAATATAAAAGCAGGATAATCGTTTTCTATTCAAGCTTATTGATGTCTGTCTCGAAAACTTCATTATTCTTTTTTATTAGCTTTTTTGTTGATCCATTGGAATATAATTAGAAGTTTATAGACTCCACTATTATCACACTGAGTGTCACATATTTAAAAACAATATTTCGAATTGAATAAACTGCAAAAGTTTTTTTCGCCACAAATTCGACTGTAAACTACGTGATAATAATTATCAGAAACATATAATTGAATTATTTGATTTCCTGAAGTTTCCAATCAAAACTTCCTGCCATAACTACGTGATGAAAACAAATTCTAGTGTTTTTAAGAATTTTCCCGGAATGTTACGACTTACTGCTAATGGATTAGCTCCAAGTCTTCTTATCACCAACACAATTTTTTGTCAAAGTAAACCACATAGATTTCGAGCATTTTGTGCACTATATAACAAGTCGATTCATTTAAAATGGTTGATCAAATCAAATAAACCACTTTAACTATTCATTTGAAGGTGCTAATTATACAGTTATGTTTTGTTGTAAGGGATATGATTCTTATTATTAGAAAAATTCATGAGCTTAAAATTCTGTCAACAAAAACCAAAACACTAGGACAAATATCACTATACACCAGATAATATTAAATGAGAATAGTAAAGTCCAAATAGAAATAACAAATATTGCCCAGGATTCTTAGCAAGACGAGCCGTTCTTGACTGCATTACCGATCTGTAGAATGAAAAATGCGGGAGATTCTTATTTAGTCTCTTCAATACCACCATTTTGAAAGCGACGACTAAAGAAGCGAGACGTGATTACTTATTGAAAAGCGATGAAGGAGATAACGAACAGCTTAATTTTACTGAAGCGTAAATGATTTTGATACAACGGTCATGATTTTGATATGAATAGGTTGTTGTGAGTAAGAAAAGTCTGAACACCATGGACGCAATGAAATGAGGATTTGACGGCTAGGCTTCTCAAATAAATTAACAATTCCGCATGTTCGGTATTTATTAGCAAATAAATATTTATGCAATTCCTAATGGTACATTCCACAATAATAAATGCCGGAGGTTCAAGCTTACCAATATTCTTAATACTTTAAAGGAAATAACCTGGCAAAGCCGCTTCACTTCTTCACTCCCATCATGGAATACGAACATATTCTCTTGCTAGATAGCACTATTTTAGAAAGCTAGTTAGAACAGAAAGCACTATTTTTGGATATAGCCGATGTCAGACAGAGGGCATTGGCGATTTCTTCACATGAAAATTAAGGTATTTTTTAAAACTGATCTCTGACACTAAGGTTTTAGGCTAAAGATTTCGTTCTTTTTAGAGTCCATAAAATGCACATTTGCTGTATATTAATATGATAATCTAAAATTGGCTGCAGAGTTGATGAATCATAGTCATGTTGATTATACAATATGTAGTTCTCATATTTACAATCATACATTACTCTCTTAAATATAAGATTGATCTAATGTGATCATGAAAATAAATGAAAATTAAGAATTCAGTTGTTTAGTTTCTCTTACCTTTAAATCACATTGATTAGTTTGAAACTGTTCTGAAAGAGGACCACTTTTATTCCGAAAATTACCAAAGTAATTCCGGCCAACTCTGACACCATATGCCAAGTATGCTATACGAAGGGACATAAGAACGCATACTGCATGGTCCACCACCTCTAGCTTACATTTCCATCATTTTGTTGTAAACTAGCAAACGATAACTTTTTTTACTGTCACTCTTCTGGGTTATCGTTAAGATAAGCGATGTATCACAGACGGTGGCGAAATCCTTTGCAGCAGATCGCAAGGACTTATTTTTCCGCCTTCAGCCTCATTCCCATATATCACAGAGGTTGATTAATACTTGTATCACAGACGTTGATTAATGCTTTAAAAAGAGGTGAAATACTTACAGCTTGGACTATCCGTTGCGAAATTTTTTATATTTCATGATTCACACAGACGATATTGTCCGTCTCTGGCTTCGTGTTGACAGTGATATGAGAAATTTGCACTAATATAATAAAATTTGCTGACAGTTAGAAAATTCCTTGCTAAATCGTCTGCAGCAATGTTTATCACATATTATGTTGAAAATATTGGGCGCGATGAGAGGGTTATTTTTTTACTGCTTTAAAGCTCATGAATTTTGTTTACAAAAGCTTTTTTTGAACGAAATTTTAAAAAAAATGAATTTTCAGTGTGAAAAGATCTTTAATTAGCAGTATTTTTATGCTAAAGATGTGATAAGTTGTTTTCGGGCCAATTGGATATATTAAATTTTATCCTAAACTGGAAATTTATGTATGCTTAATACAGCTGACGAATAAAGGAAGGTTCATAATGGATGTGATGATTCATAATTTCAATATCATTTATTCTTGATTTACTTATTCTATAAAAGCGATTGTTTTCTATGCTTACTTAACCTTGCCCTTCCAAAATTTATGTTTGTAAAATTGTTGAATAGGTTTATCACTGCACCTTTTTTTGGAGTCACCTATCGGAATACAAAAGATTTCACCCAATTCTTCGATGAACTGCATCTGCACTTCATCGCATTGGTCAACATTATTGTCAACTTCAATAATATGATTTAAAATGGCCTACAACAATGAGGGCGAGCCGGAATAGATTACATTCACCAGCAATCATGCTATCTATCTATCTATCTATCTATTAAATTGAATCTAATTAAATTAGCATTCATCGATAACATACTGTTTAGAAAATTGATTTAATTTGAAATGGCTGTGGAACCGAGTATCATTGTTACATATACCACAGCTCTCTGCATGTATGTGTCCTTCATATGTGTGCACCATTTTTACATCATTGAAGGTAACATTTCTATGTCACAGCAACAGTAACACAGCGCAGAAACAGTAAGGAAACAGCAGTAAATTGATGTCGATAATTAGAGGAGAGCTATGGGTTTTTCTCGTGAATTTCGCTCGTCGATATCCACAAGAGACTACCGTCTAATCCCATCCATCGGTCTGTTTTTACTCAACAATCAGCGCTGAAACCAGTCCCTTCCACACATTTCTACCTTCTGTCAGCAGCTAATGCTCCATTTTTTTCTTTCTCTCTCTCTCTTTCTTTCTTTCTTTCTTTCTTTCTTTCTTTCTTTCGTGTCATCTTCCTCAGTTTTCTATTTGAAGTCATCCTTTTGTTCATGTAATCTATCAATTTGGCACCGCAATTAACAAATGCGCTTCTCAGCTTCATCCTTTTTATAACCTTTTTTAAGCATTATTTATTGCAACAAGGATTTTATCAACGCTACCATTTCTATTTCCAGGAAATGCTTATTTTTGTTCCACAAGACAGCGAGAGGGAAATTGCGGTACCATATCATTAAGGAAGTTAGCGTGTGAAATGATAAGTTACCACCTATCTTACTTTAAACAAAAGCTCAGACCTATCCAGCTGTCACTTTTGTGTTTTTTTTTTGCCGTTAGGTTCTGAATATTTAAATTAGTGCTTTAAATAAACTATTGCTTTGCATTCTTTGTTGTGAGAACTTGTTTTTAAGTTGAAACTTGACCACCGCGGATCAGCCACGTATCAACTCATTTATTCAATTACTCGACGAAGACAATAAGATAATTTTGTTTTAAAATTTTTTTAAAAGTGAATTCTTGCTTATTTCTTGATGTTCATTAACTGAATTTCATTCCGAATTTCCTTTCTTTTAGTATCTTATGAATAGTCATTGTTGGAATGATGTTTTAATTCCAACTCTCTTATACAATTACATTTGCTTTTTTTAGGTAAGAAAACTTAGACTAGAGAAATCATAAAAAAACAAATACAATAAGATGAAATGTTTTTTCTCGCAAATGCTTTTCGTTGAGGAATATTAATACGTTTCAGTCTTTCTTCTTCAAATGGTTATAACCCTTATCAAACTTGTTTCAACTTCTCTTTTTTACTCCTTTGATTGCTTGTCATTTATCTATCTCCAGATTTTAAAAGTTCCTAAAAATATTTATGATGCTAAAGAAGCAAAATTTCATGGCACATACACAATAACAGAAATATTTTGACTTAACAGATTCTTAACGTTCATATCGAGAATACTCGCTTGCCTATTATAGGGATGCTGCTATTACTTGAAATCTGTAATATATCTAAATGATAGACTTTAAAGCAACGTTTTAAAACGGTCTTGGTTTGGGCTTCAATCTGTTATTTTCGGCTCAAATTATTTTGAAACAAATGGAAATTTTTCTTGGCCTCAAGTGATATATTTCCACCTTTAAATTAAAGACCGACAGTATAACCAGCGAGTGCATTAAATGAGGTTTTTTTACTTTAGATTCTCATCTCTTAAAAGTGGTTGATGCATGACTATACTCGACTTACAATGATGTCAAAACGCGTTCACTGACGAATTAAACAGTCATGGTGATCTACGGTTTATTCATGTAAAGTTACTCATAATCATAATTTGCTTCAGAAGTATGGATTCTGGAACAACTTTGCTTTATAGATAGGCTTTTTATCCCTAAATCATTCCATCGAATTTTTTATTTATCATTGGGAGTGAATGTCTTTCTCATAGGCTCCATTTTTTGTCGCATTTTTAAATTAGCAAGTTTATCCTCATAGATTTGAAATAATATTACATATGGTATAAATAGTATACCATTGCGCAAACAGTTTGGCTTCTTTCTTGATCATACATTTCATAATTTTTTTCAAATCATGGTTATTCACTTAAGATTGCTTCTGAAAAATTATATTGAAACCAATCTTTATCTTAAACCAAATTTCTTGAAATAGTTACAATTCATAATTTAGAACTAATTTCTGAGCTCTAGGATCTTATACATTTCCAGTGATGTTGATTTAGATGCACAAATAAATGGTGCAATTCGAAACGTTTCGCATATTTGTGCCAAATTTATTCGTTCAATTGAATGTCACACACTTTTCTGATTTTGAAGTTTTTAAGATAAAATATATATTTTTATATTACATATAAAAAAATGTATTTTATATATTATATAAAATAAAATACTATTAAAAATAAATACTATAAATACTATAAAATATACTATAAATATTATTAAAAAAATACTATTCAATTATTTTCTTATTGTGGCAGTGGAAAATCGATTTTAAAAAATAAAATATATTATAATTTTGTGGAAAAAAAATTTCTTTTCATTCGTAGTAACAGTTGGTGATATCATTAGTAACTGAATGCACAATTACTATCAATCGTTGCTCTTTATTTTCATTAGATCGTCCGTTTGAATGCATTGTAGAACATTCGAGAACAATGGAAAGTTTATTTTTTATATTTTTACTTCTACCCATACTGACAGGCAAGATATGTAAATTGTATGATAAAAAATCTGGGCAAGTCATGATCAATTCGTAGTTCATATACATAATAGAGAAATCACGATTTGTGGTCTTTTCGTATTTTGCTACAAAACAATACCTTTTAAAAACCATCGAATTATTTTTGATTGAAAACGTAATTGTGGAACGGAATATATCTTAGTTTATATTTGCATATAGATTACTTTTTCTAACCAGTAGTTCCACTAAAAGCGAGCCCTGTATCAAAGACTGCACTGGTCTTCTGGGATAAACCTTTTTTGAATCCATAAGTAATCGCGTAGTTGTTGAATTGTCTAAAAAAAATCTAGGGACGAGAGTGATAATTTTGTTAAATATTTGTTTCCGGTTGTATTCTTTCAGTAAAGTCCCATCGCTTTCCAATATCTTTAATATTCAGTTGTTTTATAATTGAGCAGAACAATTTTATGCCTATCAATGATTGTTTAGAAGAACAAATGTTTAGCAGGTATTTGGCTCTGTTCGATATGAACTACAGATTTACGAGTATTCCGATATGTTCAATTGGGACATACTTAATAATTTTGAGCGTAATACTAGAAAATATTGCAGCTTTAGCAAAGATTTTAATAGTTACTCCATTGGAAAAATATCCCGGTAGAGTGAAGCATGAACGACAATGCTGCACATAGAAAATGGTGCCGATGTTCAAAAAAAAAATCTTTCCTAAGAATGAAATACTCATGGATATATTTCAAAATCTGTTACTTGTATTACCTTAACTTTTTGAACAAACTTTTCTATCGAAGAGAATTTTCTTTGCGTTGCACTCCTCATTTCGGTTTTTCGCTACTCACCTGCTGAACTTAATGAAATATACATTATGATCGTATAAAGTTTTCATATACCAAAGTTGACGAAATAGCTTAAAACTTACTATCCATAAAATCGCCCATTTAATCAATTGTAGACATCTTATGATTGCGATATGATTGAAAATGTGGTATAAGATCACATGAATACTTCCTAATTCTAATCGTCAAATCATTACGTTTAATTCCAACTAATTGAATGTTTCGATTTATCTAGTCTTTCACAGACGACAAATAGCAAGTGCAGTGCTTTTTTGATTTACTTGTAGATTCTGAGCAATATTGCTCTGTTTAGATATTACAAAAAAGTTTCTATTTCTAAATCAAGGTGAAATATCAAAATAGATTTCATGAAGAATTGGAATTTAAATAGAGTTCATTTTTAAATTATGGATGAAAAGGCTTAATCTTTCCACTTACTCAGCCAAGGACTTTCGGCAATTTGAACGTCATTTCTATTGCTATTTTTTTTGAACAGAAATTAATCTTTTTCTCAATAACGTATATATCACAGCCATTGCAACAAAACACATTTGGTGTATCGTTACCTTTTTTAGCGTTTCTTACTGATTACAGATTCTCTAATAAATAAAATTTCAGTAAAGCTATACACAACTTTCTATTTTCCAGTAATGAAATATATTTTAGCAAACTTTTGGCGAACAACTTGAATAGTTATTTAGGAAATGCTTTGAAAAAAATAGTTTTATATATAGATCTTATTTTTTATACCCTTTTTTCTTTTCCATTCTTCACCTTGATAAACTTTAATAAACTTTGAACTTTAAATAACTTTAATAAAAATATTTCAAACGAAAATCATTTTCGTTGCTGGAATTTCACATTTAGTAATATCAATAAAATTGAGCTGAAATTTTTTACACCGATTAAAATTCAGCCATGACGTTTCATATATCTTTCACATATTTTTGTTTACAATGATGTGCAGTTGCACATAAAATGAATTAATTGTATTTGTCTGAGAAAAAAATTGCATTTCACTGCAACAATATATACTTTTACAGTAATATTCGCATAAAAACTATGTAGGTGTCTAACAAATCCGCGCCGAATAGATAAAAGTCCTCTAACAGGTGAGTGAGTGATAAAAGATACCAGGTGATGATGACATAAGCTGGAAGAAAAGGCGAATTTTTTACATCATGCTTCTTTTGAAACTCAGAAGTTCTGATCAGATTAAATTGATGTTTTGCGAACTTTCTCGACTTTTCTGCCTATGCTTACTACGTGGATCCTTGAGAAGAGTGGGATACGGGTACTGTCGAACACATTTGCAAACTCCTGGAATGGTTAACCTCATTTCATATTTTGGTATGCTGTGATAACATTCCATAAAACGCTTTTTGTTTACTCAAACCGACGGCAATGAACGCAAAGCATAATGAGTACTGAGTGTCGTGAAGAACTTTTCATGATATTGGTATGATGAGTACATATGCTATGATAATCACAATCTCCGCTCCAAGAAGACTCATCCTTAAATGCGCATTCGAATTTTAATGGTGACATTTATCTCAATCGAAGTTAGTATGCTATGTAGTATGCTATGAATACGGATGCTATGAAGAAGTGGGACGACTTTCCGAATATCACATTACGAGCACTGATTTTTAGATCTCGTTAGACAGAAAGGAATATGAGATGTTAAAGGGCATCCGGCAGACGAATTGTTTCGTCGATTTACTCCTTTCCTACAGTGTATAGATCGAGAAACACTACTTTAACCTATTTGCTTTACTCTTCTTTCCTTTACGTTTCACTAAATAGTTTTTGTTTTTTGATTGTAATCTCAACTTTGCCTCTTATAGTAACTTTCTTCCTCATCATTCTTCAAACGACAAAAAATTCACAAAATGGAAACTCGATCTGTGTGGGGAACAGGTCAAAGAGAACCTTTGTAAGATGCATGCTTAACCCAGCACCTTTTCCTCCTCTCCCATCCAGGAATTCAAAAACTTCTCCGACATCCTCTCAACCCTCTCTTCGCTTTCATTTAAAAATGAGACAGGATGAGGCACTTCAATGAAGAAGCATCTAGCTTGTTGCCTGGCAACGTCATCTGGTCACCCTTACCACTCTTTCTGCTCTCCTTCCCATCCCAATTTAGTGCATCCACTTCTATTCGTTACCTTCTTTTCTTCCCCCTCCTTCTCCCCTTTTCTTTTCCTCCTCTTCCTCTGCATCCTCTTGCACCTTCCTCATCGTATCTTCACTGGTGCTTAGTTTATTGTCCGGTCCCTCTTATACACACGCATAATCGCCATCCATCGGCCGCGCAGCGTGATTGTCTGGTGATGCAGCTAGATTGCATTCTGCGTATAACGATCCGTGGGGCTGTAAGCATCTTCCAACTGTTAGATTTTCTGTTTATCTTCATTTATTGCATTCATTTCTTTTGGTCAGCAAAATAAAAAATGGAAACAGCACTATACAGCTTTGTTCATTTTAAAATTACTTCTCAATTTCATCCGTAAGTTTCGTCTGGATACTTTCTATACGTGCGTGTAAGCATTGTTTATATCGTGCGAATGATACAGCTTAAGTCTGTGATCGTTCCTGGAAAAATACTTTGGAAGTTTGATGAAGCATTCTGGGTTCCATTTGTTGGTGCGCCAACAGGTTACAATACGTTCGCTTACAGGAAGTTTTCGCGTTTTTCTTGAGGAGATAATTAGGTAGTGAATTTGATTTAGTTAGGTACTTCGTATACTAAAATGTCTTGATTCCATAATGGCAGCATTGGGCAAATAGCTCCACAAGGAACTTACATTTAAGTAACGGAACCGCAATAAATGCCACGTTATTGAAATTTAATAACGTCTTGGAGCTTCTGTTGGTTCGTTGGTCAAGGATGAGTTCCTTTTTTTAGATGCTACATTAATTTGATATATGTAAAGTGTACGCGAATGACTAATGTACGTGAGATGTGTGAGATGTTGATCTCATTTTCTTTCATCACGAATCTTAAAATTACAGCGCGAACATTATGTAGAGGGTCATAGGTCGTTGAGCAATAGGCCAACTTCCGATCATCAGAATGAAAAGCCAAAAAGTAGTAAGAGTGGTTCAGTGGTAATAACTAAACTGTTACTGTCTATTCTCAAAATTGTGAGACAAATACGTATCTATACTTTGTGGCTATAATGGAAAGAGAAAGCAGCGTGCAATACAAGGTGCAGGCCATATGACGACGACGTCTGCTTGTTATAAATATCTCTCATCCTCTCAGTTTTGATTACCCTGCTTTGCTATCATTCCCTTTCTCTCTCTCCTTCTCTTTTTGGGAAGAGGTCGTTGTAAAGACGTGATGTCCACAAATGTTCATCCCTCCGCTCTTTTTGTTTGAGATAAGGGCAGCATTTGCCTCTTTATCTCTCTCTCTCTCTCTCTCTTCTCATATAACAATTGTTGGATGAAAAAGAGAGAGAGAGAGAGAGATGAGAAAGGCTGCCTTACTCTTAGTTCACTTTTCCCCTCCTCCTTATCCCCATCCCTTCCTTAGCCACATGGGCGCACCGCAAGGTGTCCTCTCTTTTAGTTTGTTGTTGAAAGTGAGTTGTAGGGCTACCGCACGCTTATGCTGGCGCCTTCATTTTTCTATGGATTTCTTTAAAGTTGCGAGTGATAACGTACCACGCGGTACTTCTGTTGCTGCAACGCGAGCACACTGCCAAATTTTGCAGTGTTGCTCATCTGAAGCTTAACCTAATCATTTTAACATCCTGCACTATTATCTATACGTATCTTTCTGCAGTCTTCCTTCTCTACTATTTTAAAACAGTCTTCTGTTATTGTAAGGATTCACTACGAAGTTGGAACTACATCGCTCCTTTAATACTTGTCTATCATAGATAAGTGCTGGAAGTGATCCTATCACGATATAAAGTCAAACCATAGCATGTTTAGTGACGTAAAATATGAAGCGCAGTGGACGATATATTACTTTACCACTAAGATGATGTTTTGACTTACAAATCGAATTATGCATTACAATTAACCAGAAAGGACAATATCTAATTAGTGATATTGAAGTCAGCGATTGTATATCACTTCTTGAGTACACCAACAATTTTCGATGTTCTCTTCGTTGTCATTTAGTTCACTAATACCTGGTCTTCAGATGAGCTACTGGCTTTCATTTAACTTCTTGCAGGATGTCATTCTCCATGTAATAAGCAGTTTCGATACATTCTTATGGATGTTTGACTCGTTGTTTCTATCCTACCGAATTTTCCACTGAAATCACTTTGAGAGTACAGCTTTGACAAATTGGTCAAATTAACGTGAAAATAGATGAGCACTGAAAAAAAAATCATATTTCGTGGATAAAACATCCGGAAAACGTTTACGAATTGTGAACATAAATTTTTTTAGTACTAAACAAACAGTTATTGGAAAAAGAGGCTTCCTGCTATGCCATAGCTAATAATAAATTTCAAGTAGTCTCTAAACAGGTAGCAAGAAGAAGGAAAGGATTAAAATCAATCTTTCTGTACATACTGTCAATTCCAAAGGGTACATGGGTTTTTTTTGATCAAAACCTCGTGAAGCTTGGATTTGTCTGGTAACTTATGTTTGATACTGAGAAAAGAACCGAAAAATTATTGGGAGCAGATCCGTCGATGCATTTTCCAGAAGGCTTGGTATTTCTCTGGAAAAATATTCGCAAAAAAGACGGTAATAATAGTTAAGTTGGAGGCCGTTTGCCTTACGTCTTAAATCATCTAGCACCATAAATATGGATTGGTGATGCACAGCGGGTTGACGGATGCGAGCATAATGAGATGTTATTAATTCTCGAGATGTGGTGGATTGAGGTCTCGAATTTTTTCGGACGATGTAATCTCTGAAGATATAAAACATTTTGTAATAACTTTCACCTCCTAATAATATTAAAAAAATGTGTTTGATGTCGTTGTTGAATTTCTAGTTTTGCCACAATAGCATCAACTTCTTACAACGATTTGTCTCAGCTCTGTAATGTTGTTAATTTATTTTTCCGGTTCCATTTTAAATGTTGTGATTTTTCCCGCTTCAAACCAAAAACTCAGAAAGAGGAATGTTATGCAACTTATTATGATGTGTAATCATTAGAGGGACTAATTGGTACCATCAATGCATTATGTCTTTTGCTGTGTTAAACACACTTCATTAAGATAATATGTGATACTTGACCTCATGAACGCCCCAAGTAAATGGTTACATTTAATAGATAATTATCCAACCGGTCGTTTATATCCATTCGAATACTGGGAGTTTTATTTACCACAGTATCAAGCTATTATACTATGAATGTAAGAAGAGAGAGAAGGTTTGTGTTTCGGGATGGTGAGAACCTAAATAATGACTGCTTTAAATAAAAGCATTTATTTAAAGCAGTCATTATTTAATAAATGCTTTTATTTAAAGCAGTATGGTTTAGTACTGAAAGGAAAGCTCCCAAGTGTAGAAAGTTGAAAGCTTTCAGGGAAGTGAATTTTGACTGTATGCTTGCTTGGTCCCTTGATAAATTGTTAGACTATTGGCTTCATATGGGGAAGCATAAAACAATTATTGAAATTTGAAGAGGCTATGACAAAAAGTTGCTAAAGCACCAAAAACTCTATCTGGACCTGAAAGGAAAATCAGCAGCTAAGGAATTTTTTTCCCTTTTTTAAAAGCTAGTCCTTTTGTCTTTGATTTATTCCTTCTACCTCTTTTACGTTTAGGGTAAGCTTGAGTAACCAATGAGATTCTTCGGGTCACTCATACCCATATGCAAATCATGAATCTTTCTAGGTTCTTCAGAATTCAAGTCTTATATCCAAATTTTTCACGATCAGAGCCGACTCTGTTTATGTGCACACAAATTATTAGCAAACCATTAATCCAACCTCACATTCATTACATTCGCCTCGATAGGTGCGTACACATACAAATACTTGTACATATAAATAATGCATACACACATGTATTCCACTTTTGCCGATGGCAAACATTACAACGGCGTTGTCGCATCAAAATAACAATTTTTTCTTGTTTTGTTCCAAATCAAAACCATTTTTTATGAAGTTCACAGTTCTGCGCTCATTTTTTTATTTTGTTTTAGGGACAGCGGCTTATCGCTTTAATTGATTTGCTAGCTTTAAATATGATCGTAAGGGTGGAACAAGTTAGATGAATGGAATGTGTTTTCCTCAGCACCATTCATATGCTTTGAAAGCTGATTTGATAAAAGAAACAGAAATGGTTATGTAACAGATATTAATTAGCCTTCACTGAAGCAAATTGCGGGGCGATTTGGAACACAAGTTAGAAAAGAGTACATTTTTACCTTTATTATCGTTGACAGTTATAGTAGAATGCTTTGTGACATTAGGGAAGTGTAATTAGTGGTAATGTAAGATGTAGAGATTTCATGACGATAATAATGATATGGTGATGGTGATGAGGATAGTGATGGTAATGGTGATAATAATGGATAACGGTGATAGATGACGATGATGATGGCAATGATGTTCGTAGCCTTGGTCGTGGTCGTGATGGTTCATTCACCCGTTATTCGAGTAGAATTATAATTGTGCAGCAACGGTTCAGTAGCTATTGTTGCAGCAGCAGTAGTATAACGTAGATCTTCAACAAGAGGAATGAAAGAAGGGGAAGGTGAATAGTGTTGCCGTTACTGGTTGATTGACTTGCTCATCCAAGGTTGTTGAGTGTTGGTGATCTGTTGTGAGGCGACCTCTACAGCGTATCCATCTGGGGTGCATGGCTCGATGGTCTTATGCTAATTGCGCTGAACTGGCTTCCTTTATCTCCGATATTCATCACATTGCTTGGTCCAATTCGTGATTGCTGCATTTAGCATTAATACATATTCTGAGAGCTTCTCCCAATCTCTCACGAACATCGCGGATTACTGGTCGTTTGGTTAGGACGGCCAATGTCCTCTTTATAGTGTATACAGTGCATATATATATATATATATATATATATTGTATGTGTATGTCGATTTAGTTACAGCACAGGTTTGTCCATATTATGTGGCGTTGAGGCACAGGGTGAGAATTTGGTGAGCTTAGACGAAGTGATATAGTTTCATGCAAATTTTTTATTTATAGTAGTGTTTAATTTTAGTTGATTGAACGCTAGAGTTTTCTGCTGCTAAATTGCTCGTTTCTTTGATTGCTCCGTTGCGGTGATTAATCTCAACAAGTTTCATTTTGTACGTTCGTCGTGCTGAAGCAAAAAGCCTTCAAATCTACTACATTCGCATCATTTAGAACTTTAGCTTTTTCCAATAGCACTGCCATCTTAGATTCATGGCATTGGGTCACTAGCTTTAATAGGAATATCAGTTGTTTTCATTGGTAACTGTAATTTTGCAATTTTCCTGCTCCCCGAACATATCATTTTCCATGAGTTCAATTTTCCACCATTTTACTTATTCCTCATGTGAACTTCACCTGATACACGACTTATATGAAAGTGGAGTCGTGAATTGAGAAATGCGCAATTTTAACTTTCACTACTTTTCAGCAAGAAGTGCGGGGTCTCGAGAGAGGCGTCTTTGTTGCAATATTCTCCTGGCGCTGAAGCGAGGCCCAGTGGTAACAGCTGTGCAGTCAAAAAATTCACCATCACTATTGATCCCGCCGACAGCAAGTATTGTTCATTCTCGATTGGCGGTAGGACAGAGGGAACACTTATCAAAAACAACAAAGTGTCACGACACGACAGGAGAAAACGCCTAAAGCTTATAAACATTTTTCGTCGTCTATTTGGTCATTCTTTAAATCTTTAAGACAAAATCACTCTTTACGTGTTCTCTTCGAATTATCATCAAAGAAGATTGCGAACTTCAGTAGCAAAGTGGTATTTTTTCGTCGAAATTTTTTTCTTTTACATGTGGACTGGGGATTAAAAACTGTCATAAGATTATCTTGTTATAGGCAACTTTCTACCATAACGGTAAAATAATTTTGGAACGTCTGCAGCAAAATATGTGTTTACTTAATAATTAAGTGAGAATAGATCTGCATTTAGCGTTAGTCAGCGGACTCAACTTGCTTTCGACTTCTCATATCCATGGTTCTCTCTTTGTTATGCTCTGGGATGTTGTTTACCATTTTCGCAATTCTACATTTATAGTACGCGAGACGCAGGGAATTGTGACACGTGCAGCATTAGGAGCCAAACGTCACTTAAAGTTATCAGCTTAACATCGGTAGTCATCAATGTTCCACCATCACCGCGTATTCAGACTATGATTGAAGTGCTCGCCCGTGGTGGTGTCGTTGAAGCAGCAACAATTCCATCGGCAACGAGTAGCAGCAGTGCAATTGGTATATGTTCACTAAATGCAAAATTTACTAATGGATATTTCCAAAATTCATGCTTCAGTCCTAAAGTGCAAAACTGAAAAGTTACACCAATTCTTAAAATAGCATGTGCAACGATATTTTCCAGATATTGTTTGAGCGTGAAAATCTTTTAAGGTGGTGGCTCCTCAACGTCATCTGGCGTGTCGTCCGCTTCAAAACATCTTTCATCATCTGTCTCTACACTATCTGCAATTGGACAAAGCGTGGAATTACGACAGCAAATCGCTAAAAGTCCATCTGATGAGTCTTTGAGGTATTTTTGATGAGTTTTTTTAATATGCATATTTCTTCTAATGAAATCCGTTCATTATAGGTGTTAAAAAAATTCTATGAATTTTCAGGTCTCGTACATCATCTTCCGGTGGTAGCGGTGGCGGAAATTCCAATGGGACAACAAATACAAATGCTAGCAATGGGAATAAGGTATTTTTTCTAATCCGTCGGAATATTTGTTTTGTTTCCGATCTTGTAGATTAAGAGGTAGAAAAAGAATTGTTTGTACACTGAGAGCAATGTAATGAGATTTAGTTCTTCATTTCTTGTCCCTTCGTGGGAAGTTTTTCTTCTTACAATACCAAATATTACAATAATACCGATAACAAAAGAATTATCTGGACGGAGTTTTTATTTCTGTTCCGTTTATGCTGAGAATTAATCTGCAATATTTACTACAAAGTATAAGCAAAGCAGTACGAACACTGTAGGGATATCGTCCAGAAGATGCCGTACGAACGTTTGGAAGTAAGCTCACACCCTTCGAAATCTCAGAAATTTATAATTATCCTCGTATTTATTTTGTTGGATCTCAAGCGAAAAAGCGGACTGGTAACGTCAGTTCTCAGAATAATTGCGGTTATGACGATGATATGGGAAGTTACCTTCTTGTTGCTCACGATCATATCGCATATCGTTACGAGGTGCTGAAAGTTATTGGTAAGGGAAGCTTTGGTCAGGTTTGTATTTTTATTATTTCTATTATTACAATTAATTTAGGATTTCGATGACTTCTAGATTGTGTGATTCTTCTATCTTGTTATTTTTCATATTCTGTAAGGAATGAAAGGGAAATAATTTCCTTGGTCTGCTCGACTAAGGTATATCTGCAGGTAATACGAGCCTATGATCACAAACATCAGCAGTATGTTGCGCTGAAATTAGTTCGTAATGAGAAACGTTTTCACCGCCAGGCAGAAGAAGAAATTCGAATTCTCGTAAGTCTATCATCTGGCAATCACTCTTATTATTGTGCTGTATTCATTATTATTAAAAGATCAACCGTTTGCGGATAAATTAAAGTTAGATGATTTAAAATGTGAAGAATGTATTGATCATGTTTTGTGGGAGAGTTGTACAGTTATTTTCAGGATCATTTACGAAGGCAAGACCCAGAAGGTGCTTATAACATCATTCACATGCTAGATCATTTTAATTTTCGAAATCACAAGTGCATTACTTTCGAACTGTTAAGCATTAATCTATATGAACTTATCAAGAAGAACAAATTCCAGGGATTTAGTCTGCAGGTATGTATTCCCTTAAAGCTAATGACGCTCATACACTGATTGTAGCTCGTGCAAATATTCCTCAAAATTATTGTTGGTGAACTGAAAATTTCTTTTCATCTCTTGCTCAAAATAGAATTTATTTCGTTGGTTTTCGGAACATAATTTAGCATTTTTTTTTTTGTTAAATGTAATTTCATTCTTGTTCACTGCAAAATTCTTATAAATACAACTATGGATTGGATTGAACACGTCTTGAATCTACAAAAATCTTTATCATTATTGTAGTAGGTTTTAGAGGCCATGAATGCCTCTTAACTTGCATTTATTTGCAGCTGCAAAGTTCAGTAATCTTTTGCACTGTTGTATTTATCAATAACGCTTGTTTTAGCTGGTTCGAAAATTCGCTCATTCGATGCTGCAGTGTCTTGATTTGCTTAATCGTAACCGGCTTATTCATTGTGACTTGAAGCCGGAGAATGTTTTGTTGAAACAGCAGGGTAGGAGTGGGATCAAGGTTTTTTCTTGATTTCGTTTCCGTTGTTGTTTTATCTAGCTTTAAATTGTTTTTCTTTTTTCTTTCTTTTTTGAAGAAACTGTTCTGTGGATTGTTCTAGTTTATTCAAAATATTCATTTTTAGGTTATTGATTTTGGTTCCTCATGTTTTGATAATCAACGAGTATACACTTATATCCAGTCGAGGTTTTATAGAGCTCCCGAAGGTAAGCTTGTGGAAAGAAACATTTAGAGAAACTGTAGCGTAAGCTTTTCAAATCTTAGCATAATACTAAATTAAAATGGGATGTGCTGCAGTGATTATGGGTGGAAAATACGGGATGCCCATCGATATGTGGTCACTTGGATGTATATTAGCTGAATTGCTTACCGGATACCCACTCTTACCTGGAGAAGATGAAAGTGATCAGGTTCTTATTCATTTCTTTAGCTTTTTCCGCATTACTATTAATGGCGCTGCTTTCTCTTCTTTGAATGTCTCTTTAGAAAAATTGGAATTGATCAACAATTTATTGCTGAAACCCTTCATACTTTAGTCTTTTTGTTAGAAAGTTTAATACAGTATAGCATTTCCTTGTTTTTGAATTATTTCTTTCAGCTGGCATTAATAATTGAACTGCTTGGTGTACCACCTCTTAAAGTCACTGAGAATGCCAAGAGAACGCGTAATTTCATCTCTTCGAGAGGTTATCCGCGATACTGCACTATAACTACAATGTCAGATGGAACAGTAGCAGTTTCTGGAGGACGATCGAAGCGCGGTAAACCGAGAGGTCCTCCAGGAAGTCGGTCTTGGAACACTGCATTGAAAAATCAGGCATTCTTCTAATACATATACTGCTTATAATACATAAAAACATAAATATAATATATAAATACATAAATAATACATAATACTTATAATACATAAAAACTTCTAATACATAAAGATTTTTTATTCAAGCTTGTCGAAAACTTCTTGTATAACCGATTATTTCAGGGTGATGATTTATTCATTGATTTTCTGACGCGGTGTCTGGATTGGGATCCAGATACACGACTAACTCCCCAACAAGCTTTGAAGCATCCTTGGCTGCGCAGGCGATTACCTAGACCTCCGGAGTGCTGCGTTAATCTGATCTCCATGGAAACTAGCGCCGATGCTTCTCTTGGTTTGTTGATTGTATAATGCAGATTGATCAATTTATGGTAATTTTGCTTCTCGGCTTGATATTTTGCATTTTCCAGTTTGGCTTTATGAAACAATTGTCGTGATATAATTTCTGTTTTTATTCAAAATTTAAATTTGATTTTTACTTGCTGCATTTCAGTTTCGAAGTTGCCGCATATCTGAGGAATTAAGTACATTTGCATTGAGCTGCAGTTGACCTAACTGGCTAGTTTCTTGAGAAGTACGTCTTTCCGATGGTAACGGCTAGAGGCTGTCATACTATCAGTTTTTTTGCAAATTCAAACCAAAAATGAGTTCGAGTTAAGAATACTACTCTTTATAGTCTTGGCTCATGATCCTGCCAAATCACATATTTTGTTCTCTGTCAGCATTCACTATTCTTATTCTGTTTTGTTAACATATGTTGTCCAAGATACAAGTGTTAGCATTTTTCTTTGTTGCGATTTGCATGTTAGGAATAATCCTATAGGATAGATCTCCTGTATAAGGTTGTCATCAAATTTTTGATTAATGTCGTATATTCTCATTCCCCTCAAATGGAACTCATTATTGGTGATGACTTTTTTGGTCGTGCCTAGCACCGACTGCATTTAAGAACTGTATTTGTAAATTACGTCTGGTTAATAGTTGCAAGAAATATTAGGAAAAAATAAAATGATGGTCTCTTAATAAATCTAGTAAGCATACAGGTAAGCTTTAAGAATAGCCCAACCTTTCAACTGATTTCTAATTTTCTGGATTAAAGCATTAAACTCAGTTGTCAAATGCTTACAGTATATTTCTGATAGGAGAAGTTTTAAACAAGTTGTAAGTGGTAGAGATTTATTTTGTTCGGAGTTTTGCCTGTTATCGTCTTGGGTCAAACGGGGTCATCATTTTGCTTATATTATAAATGTTTTATTGTTGTATGAATTACCGTGTCCGAATTACAGTTTCGCTCAAATTCCAATGGTTCTGGAATTTCTTGATGAAATAAGTCCTATCCTATTTCTGCAAACTGATGTATTTAAGGATCATTGTTAAAGTTAATTTTTGTGATATTGACGGTGGGAATCTATTAAGCAGCAAATGTAAACGTTGATGCAATTCTTCATTTCTCGTTCTTGATTTGGTGGATAGTATTCCAGCTATAGGTAACATAACATGATTTTGTTTTTGTTGCTCGTTGTTGTGCTCTAGTCGTTCGATGTGTCCTATATATTGGTAAGTGCCAACGTAATGAGTGATTATTATTGAATCTAATGTATGATACTGTTGTTGCAGTGAAATTTGTGGGCAAATTCGGGTTTCGAAGTGAAATTTTATGTTAGGTGTTGCTTTAAGGTTTACGAATCGTTTCGCCATATTCTATATCTTGAGATTTCAAAAAAGGCAATATTAAGCAAAATTGATGAGCATGGTTTATCTGCTAACTTTACGAATGCTACTGTTGATGTTCGCATTTTTTCTATTCGTTTACGATCAGGTGTTGAATAATTAAGGTAATTAAGCTTTCCTTTTGTTTGTTCATTGCATTTACAGTCTTGTTGATATGTTGAGTTTCAATAAGGCATGCTTAGGCATCCGAAGGAAAATCCTTTCATAAAAAAGAGGGGTAGTGGTGGCGGTGAGGGATGGATTCCCTTCAAAATTTTCTTTTCATAAAACAGTTTAAAATCTAGCATAATATAATGCACTAGTTCGAACAAACCATATAACTTTTGCCTTAATTTTATTTTTTATTACTGAATGCATTTCATCTGGCAAAATCGCAAGTGTTATGATACTCTAATAAAAGGACATATGTAAATGATGGCCCGAATCCTGAGTGATATCTCATAATCAGGTGCTCAAACCTTTATCAATTGGTTTCATCTACAGTCATTGAATGAATGTATTTATGTGCTAAACATTTCAACTGCTTGCGCATTGTATTGTTTTTCTGACGTAATATATCCTTAAGTCGACATGTATCTATTTTGATGTATTTGGTAGTAATAATTCTCTTGGAATTTATTGCTTTGATTATGCCATTGCAAAACCCAGTCCTCATTCCACGTTCCTCTCAATACTATTAATTCATTCGTGGTTTTCCTTTTAATTGGAATTTGAATTCCAATTGCTTGTTAATAATTTCGAAAGACTGGTTTAGCAAAAGAACTGGGTTTTTTTAAGGTTTTTTTGGAGGATGGGAAAGACTATGTTTGTATGCTAAAACGATTGTGTACCAGAAACTATGATGCATGTTTATTTGAGTGAAATTAAGTAAAATGTAAGTTTATTGCTCTCTTCAGTATTTCGCAAGTGTATGAGAGGAAACAAAATGTTACTGAGCTGCATTTTTCATTCGGTTGATAAGCTGTATCTTTTGTGTTTAAAGCAGTATATTTCGGTAATTATCATGGCATTATAAACTATGAGCACATTGCAGTCAGTTAGTTTGCTCTGTGTGTGAATTGTATTATTGTGCTACTGGCTTAAGACATGGGTCTATCCGTCTTGAAAAATGCTTGGAAGCGCTCTGCAAACCATCTAATTGTAAAAGCATTAACTGCAAAGGTCGTATGTTCAATTTATCGGAGGAAAGTAGTGTAATTGATTGAAATTCAAATTCCTAGTTTTTGCGCTTTCATGTATTTTTCCTCAAAGAACTTAAGTAGTAGAGATAGCAGGCAAGTGGGTCTATGATACCGTGTGGAACTCCGAATTATCACGTGATTTGTGTTGTCTAGAAGTTGCAAGGTTAGTTTAGGAACTATATAAAATATAAAATAATCAGGGCGATGTTAGGCTGAAAGGGGGCACGGGTGTCAGATCTAGTTTATTAAGATGAAGCAAGATAAAAAATTTCTAAATTTTTGTATGTTGGATTGACGGAAGTCCTGCCTCATCGTAATTTAAAAGAAAACACATAGTGCGGTGGAAGCGAAGTGCTAGACTTTGTTTGTTTGTTGCGTTGACGGCTTACGAAGTAGTTTCGAAAAGTACTAATAATAAAAATAAGGTTTGGCCGTTAGTTGACAACAATAATGAAAGTAAAAGCAAAAGCTAAACATTAAAGTAGATCATGTAGTTGAGATGACTTCAATATTCGAAATATGCAGTCAAAGGAGTCTGGCATCGCTTACAATTGTTGTTCTAAGTTTTTAAACAGGTCTGTTGCACAACAGTAGTGTTCTGCCGTTGCATAAGTCTCCATCGGTATCACACAAGTTTCGCTCAGTAAATTATTTCTCGTTATGAAGTATTGCAAAAGATGTGCAAACTATGGGGGATTAGAAAATGTGCTTGGGAATTTCTACTAAGTTTGGGTCTTTTGCTTAGGGCAAAAACTTATCATTATTAACAACTTGCTTATGCACTCTCAGCCTTGTTTATACGCTCTCAATTTTTTTTAGAATCAAATGCACTTAGCTTTCGCGGGCAGCCAGAATAGCAGTTATTTCCGTGTTGATATTTTCATTTGAAAACCAGAGAGATTCCATAAACATGTGAAGAAGCTTTTATTGATCAAACTTAATCGTTCAGAATTACTCTATCGAAATTCAGAAGTCAGTCAGTGGTAAAATAAACCGATCACGTCCGGACGGGAACAACATAATCTCATCCTTAAGTTAGAAGATTGCAGCAAGAAACGAGAGATTATCTTCCTATTCGCCATCGGCAGCTAGACTTATCTGATGATAACATCACCTTGAATAGCAGCAATATCAGCAGAATAGATCAGTCAGTCACCCGAAATCCCATATTATCACTGAAGCGTCAAAAAACTTCATGAAATATTACTTTGGTGTCATAAAGTAATCGAATTTCAGACTTTCGATATATTTTATCGTTTCCGATAATGGATCTATACTTCGCAACACAGAAGCCCATTTCGCGCACGTAAGAGGAAATTTTGAAACAGAACGTTTCGAAAGTAAAATTCCGTTAAAAAACAGTTTAGATGTCGAAACGTTGAAAATAAAAATAATTATTTCTGTTAAAGAAAAATAATTTGTCATTGAGGGGATAGTAAGGATTTAATGTGAGTGACCTCCAATTGTACAATTTGAGCAACAAAAGGATCGGACAGGTTACACACTATATGGTAATATATAGCTGAAATTATTTTCGAGTAATAAAAGTTTTGCAGGGTAGAAAAGATAAGAAAAATCTTCTTGATAATAATAAAAGGATTTCCGCAGAGCATTGAATAACTGGTTCATGATAAGCAAATAATTTGACAAGCATGGATTGTTAAGGTCAACAAAACATTTTACAGTTAGCAAGAAGTATTTTTCTTCTTTCTGTTTAAAACCATACACCGGACAACGATATGAATATGATTGTGTTAAAGTTGAGCTAATCAATCTCTTGCTTGTAAGTTTGTAAGTTAAAGTATAAATGGATTGCAACACTTTGCTCCAAAAAGCCATGTTATTTTCGCTTGGTTAGAATTGACATAATGTGTTTAGAAAAAGATTTGAAAGAAATCCCGAATAAGCTAAAAAAACACTTTTATGAGGATATCAAAATACTTACACTTATGAGGAGTGTAATAACAGTGACACCTGCCTGACCTTTACTACTTGGACTATAGCAGGGTATTGTTAAATAGGTATTGTAATGTATTAAGCTCTTATAAACCAAAAATTAAGATCTTTTTATGCAGTGTTTCGAGCAGTAAATGCAGAACGTTTGCAGCAATTGAGGAAAAAAGAAACAATTCCATCTAGGATTCGAGACTCTGTTGATGCCATTAACCGCAAAGTTGGAAGTATGTAACCTTTTTTATAATAGGCTGCTCTGCTAGTTGGATTAAAGATATATCATACCATCATTAGTCCACTATTCTGAAGGTGCATTGGACAATCGGACAACCTTACTTGTTTTTTGAAATTAAGTTTCCTTGATTCTTACTCCCAATATACTAAAAGATTATTAGGTATATAGTAAGTTTTATTAACAAAAGTAATTTTGAGCAGTAAATTTTAGAAAGCTAAGCAAGAAGTGCTCCAAATCGCTCTACGGAGTTAATGAACATATCGAGAAGCGATAAAACATTTAGAGTTTAAGCACTCGAATATTCAATAAGATAACTGGAAACAAAACTGTCAACAAATTTCTTGAAATATAGAATTTTGTTTCCAATTATCTTATTGTACATGCATGCTTACCATGATGTAGGCAGAAGAATGCTAGAATGGTAAATAATGTGTGCACCAATTGATAAAATATTAATTTAATAATAAAGTATATGTGTTCATGGCTTCCTTGCTTGCTATCATGTCCATTTGTGATATACAGGATATTGTTTTTGGTGAGAGAAGTTGAACAGAAAGGAGTACATTTCAAATAACAATAAGGGATGCAAATTGTTTTGCGACCATCTGACGGCATGCATCATCATCATATACGCCACTGAAGAATATGTCATTCATCTATAAGCTAACAACATTGCTACTAACACTTGGACATGTCACTAATAGCGAAATACCGCCACTTGCAGCTAATTTTGGGAAATGGTGGGAATGATATCTCTCAATTTGAACTGTTTTTCAAGCTGATGACATCCGATCTGAAAGTTATCCTACAATTGCCACATGATTCATTTGTACTTCAATATTCTCAACTGACCCTCGAAATAATCATTTCCATTTATAAAAACATATCACAAAGCACAAGATACATGATCCGAGGTTTAAGCAGTTTGCCTAAAATTGATATTAAAGATTATATGGGGAGCAAAAAACAGGAGCTAAATATAGTACTCAGAAACAAGCCACTACATACCATGTCCCATAAAAGCTTCGATAAGTATGTTAAAATCAGTAAACGTCATAAAAAAACTTTTATGGAGTAAAATCCATAAAAGTTTCGGTAAGCATATTAAAAAGTATAGTCAGTGTCGAATAAGTCTTGTTTGAGCAGAGCCGGGACAAATTTTAATACATATATGCTTTATTGCATATATGTATTAAATTTGCTTCCTTTATCAATTTTTCGAAAATTATACGAAAAAGATTTTACTGCATTTGGAATCAGAGTAATGCACATTTAGGCACAAAGCAGAGCAAAAGAAGATAAAGATTAAAGTTCATCAGCATGAAAACTAAATCGAAGGAGGTTATCCGAAAATGAACCATATCGTAGAAAAACATTTTTCATATAGAAAAAATGAGAGTGAAAAAAGGGGAAGTAATGGAGAAAGGGAAAGCTCTCAAATCGAGGAACCTTAACAGAATCAAAAAAAAATATCAGGACAGTTTTTGAATTTGTCTTCTTGATGACCACCCACAATTTTTAACTTCATTTCAGAATAAAAGTAAAAAATTGTCAAGACCAGAGCTTTCCATATTTCGTTCTAAGAGGTTCAGGGAATGGATTTTGTTCCGTAATGCTCTGTTCATTCACTCTAGTGCTATCGTGTGCATTTACAAGTTGTACTTTATGAATCTACCCAAAGTCTAGCTACGCGATGTTTAAAACAACGACAATTTTGGAAAATTAGTATTAACAAGGTTACAATACAGCAACATAGCAAAATTATCCGTATTATAGAGATCTATCAGAGGTCTCAGGATGATTATTTGTGGGTTTAAATGTTCACGAAAAATTTGGCAATAATATATGGTCTGAAATAACCAATATTTTGTGAAGAGGCAAGTACATGGAAGTGAAAAAAATATCCCTAGTAGTGGCTTATTTAAAAAACGGATTCAAAAAGCTAAAATGTGTTGAAAAAACTCTGTACAGCATTTAAAAAAAGGCAATTCACAATATTTAATTTACATCTACTGACAAAATACTACTTATTGGAAACAAAAATTTTCTTCAAGAACACTAACTTTAAATTTTTTTGATCCACATCGAAAAAGCTGAAACAGCCCTGAATGAATGAACACTTTAGAAAAAATTCTAGAATTTACTACAGGAATCAGCGACAAATTCGCCGGAAACGCCTCCTGATTCCTCACTTCTGGGGATAGAATTGGTGTTTCGACTATCTTGTGCAGCAACGATTATATCTTTACTTTGATACTGACACTCACAGCTCTCTTCTAGATCAATACAATTCTGAAATTCTGTTCTTGGAAATGAAAAACATATAACACTAAAGAATTATTTTAAATTAATAGATATAGAAGAATACCTGTAAAGCTGCACAGTAATGTAGCATGAGGACCGCAAGGGCTTGCAGCCTGTCCTCCAACACTGCAAAATTGAGAGAACCAGAGCTTTGGATGTCTTTCATATTTTTCATTACATTCAAGCGTTCAATAGTTGTCTGGTGGATAATACTTCGAATTTTTTCCATCTATAAGTTAAATTAAAATTTTGTAAGAAACACAAATGAACCAGCAAGCGGTACCATTTGATGTTAATCATAGAATAACAATTAGCTCAGCGGTTGTGCATAACTTAGTGATTATTATGAATATATGAAATGTCAATCTGTAATTCAATCAATGAAGAAAATATTGTCAAAAATGATTTGTAACTTTATAAACAATGCACACTTTCCACGATATTTTACGAACTTTTTAAGCAGTTAAAGAGTGTGATTGTCAGAAAGAACTTGCATCTTCATTTATTTTCGCTTTCCTTTTGATAGGGTCCAGATTAGAGAACATGTGTTTACCAGCTACCTTAGCAGCATTTATGATCTGTTCATTATATGCATTACCTGGCTGGTACATCATTTGATATAAATTTTCCGAAAGTTTCAACATCGAAAAGACGTCCGGTATTGCTCTCTAAATAAAACTATCAAGTTAAGTAATGCTTCAAGGGTTTCATATTTTTGAAAATGTATGCTTAGTTTGAAACCAGCTCAATTACTATGTCAGACTCTCAGAGCAACTATCATAGAGATATGCTGATTCTATCTTTACAGTTTGTTTAAAGCTCACCTCAACTGGTACTACCTCATCGGTCCCGATTTGAATAATTGGGATTTTCTGCTCTGAAATTTGTAGCTTCAGATAAAGTTAAAATAAGGATTAAGACAAAAATTATCCCTCGATATTGAGTGTAATTACTAACCAATCGTTCCATCCGTTTCCTTTAATGGATGAAAAGATGCTCTCTTACGTCCGACACTTTTCCATGTAGAACTAAGCCTTTCAGATACTTTAACTGCAATACGACGACGCCGAGACAGTAGTCGCTCTTCAGATTCTATCAAATATTTTAATAAAAGCATGTACTAAAAAATTTTTAAATTATAGCTCAGAAGTTGTTAATTCGGATTTTAACAAGAGTAAATTGGGGTTAATTCGATAGTTATTGGCGTTGCAAGCAGATGTACTCATTTCTTACATGAATTTATATTTTCAAACACTTGAAGGGATATCGATTACCATTAATTCTACTTTCACGAAATTTTTGACCGAATCCTCTTTGTCATGTACTAATCATTGTCATGGGTAATGTAAAAACTACAACTTTTCTTGTTAATCGAAGTACATTAAAAAATGATAGAAAACAGATGCCACAATTATATTCCCCAGCTAAGCAAAAAAGCTAGGCAAAAACTGAAGAGTTGACTTGACAAGAAACCAAAGCAACCATCAGCCCTAAATTATTAAATTTCTTTGTAAAGAAGAGAAAAAAGTACGATACAAGAAAAAAATAACTTGATGAGAACAAACTGAGCTCTGTTGCCATGTGATCAGTCTTCACAACATCGTCCAGCAAGTTGGATCCTTCATTTGAATCTATATGCAATCCGTCCAAAACCGAAAATAATGAATAAATAGCATGTGAAAGAAAAAAGTACTGAAAGAAGTGTCAACATGCAAAGTAAATATTGTATAGAAAATATATTTATAGACTGGTTGGTTCAACTATTGAATTTCGCCAGTCTACTTGACTAATTCACTAATCTGTTGAGTTGTAGCTCCTGTCCTGCTGTTAAGAACTTCATCTTGTCCTTTCCTAAATAACTGTTCGATTCTTTCCTCCGCTGATCTCTTCTTACTAAATGGATTCCTGGTCCATGTTGCTACGACCGGTAAGTACGAATAAATAAATGAGTTAACTAATCCTCTTTGAATGTGGATTACGGTTCCTTACATATTTTTTTTTTCTCCTTTTCTCCACCATTCCTTGTCATTGCTACGGAAGTTGATACCTATATTTGATCAGACCCTTACCAACTATCCTGTTCACTTAGCCAATTCTTTATCTTTGCTGCGTAAACAAATCCGAATGTAACTTGTTTCCAAAATGGGACATAGGAAGTTTATTATGTGCAGATGCACTGGAAAAAAATTCGATTTCGGTTTTCCTGACATCAACTTCAAGGTGTGTCCAACGTTCATTCAGTGCTGCCCTATAGAAGCAGCATCTATTTAATGCTGTTTTCTTAACAGCGCCCTAATAAAACGCTAACCTCATATACTGAATCGTCGATGGGAGGATGCTGAGAACAGGAAGTCTCAACCTTAGGTAAGCATTTGTTATGACATATTAGCAAACAGCCTGTACAGTGCGAAGCCATTTTTAGCCAAACTTTTCCTTGACAAACTGAACAGATAGTTGTACCTGCAAAAATAAGCGAAAGTGAAACAGAAAGGCTCTGTTTTTGAAAATAGGTTATGAAAGACAAACCTCTCAACAATATTGTTTCGAAATTGTGCCTAGTTTCCGATGATGTTTCAGAACTATCCCTTCTACTAGTTTGTGTGACACATCCAGCGTTCTCCACACTAAAAAAGTTTGAATATTCATCACAAGTTATGAAATTAAAGAAATTTTCATAATTCCTCTCTCAAATATCTGCGGCTAACAAGACACCTCGTTTGAAAGATATTTCAGACTAAATTCTTCGACAATAACTCATACTTGCACAAGCAAAACTGAGAAGGCACCCATCAGTAAAAGCTCTAAAATTCTTTCTACTGGATAAAAATATAAATTTTGCGAAGAATCAAAAGTAATTAAAAAGCACTTCGATCTGTTCTGAACATCTGCTGGAAGGCCTGAAGGGAAATAACGAAAGCCCAGGACAATGTCCCCATAACAGAGGCGCTCATCAAAACCAGCTCGACGACTTTCTTCAGCAGCTTTTCGTGTTAATGGCCGTCTTAAAAAAACAAATGTTGTCGTCTTTTACAGCTTTTTTTCTTAAAACTGTTATTTATTACTGCTACAATTGAATCCAAATGAAATATTAAAATATTTAAAATCACCTTGCTGCAGTCCAAAGTGGCGGTTGCAAAATGAACAATTCTTGATGACTATTGGACAGAGTTAACTGACAGTCGTCTAATACCTGCGGTATGTAAATACTTGCCTGCAATTAAATGCAACTATACATTTGTTAATTAGAAATTCTCCGAGATTCTGCTGATGATTTTCAATCCTATTTAAAAACGAACATATCCCAGCATTTGAGAACTGTCCTTTTCAACTTGACTGTCTTGTGAAATGGTGACATTTGTTGTTTTAATAGTCAATGGTTTTGCTCGCACAATCACGTTTAAATATTTGCAGGTATCCTCATTGAGTTCAAAATGCAGAGACTGGTTCCAAAGGACATCCTGTAAAGAAATACCATTACTAAACGATTATCAACAAAACCAGTAAGACTATTCTATTATTTGGAGCAACGTACACCTAATAGCGATAGAATTGCTGTCAAAAAACCACGATCCTATATTCCGCTTAATTCTCGTTAGTCGGTAGCCAGCCATGCAAATGACCTCGTTTCGTCACCTAACATGTAAAATATTTCCCAGGAAATGGTTGGATACTATCAAAATTATCACAGAAAGGAATGATTGAAGTTTCTATGATAATTTTAATAGTACCCATCCATTTCCTTTATGACATCTATTTCACAGTTTTTTGGAGAAAGAAGCTCATTCAATACTATCACTACTCAGTCAACCTTCCTGCAAATAATTACTACAAATACTGTTGATGAGGTTTACGATGTCAACTTAGAAGATTCCATTGTATCCAACCAAAAAAATGAGCTTTAAGTAATTATACATTCGTATTTTTTTAAAACTTAAGTGTGATTACAGAATATCTATTCAGACCATTTTTCAAAGTTTTAAACAAAAAAATTTCGTGATTTAAACGACCGCTATTCCTAACGAAAATATGGAGAAAACAAACGCTAAACCACTTGCAGCACAATTTGCAAGTAGGGCAGAACGGAATGGTTTCATAGTCCACAAAGTGAGCCTCCATATAAGATGAATATATGTATACCAAAAATGAGCTATGATTAGTATATACAAAAACATTACACGAAGAAATCAGGCAGCTCATGTCACAAATGAAATAGCTTTCCTTAAAACAGTATGGAACACTTGCTATAGAGAAAAGTTAACAAAAATCCCTCACGAACAAATCTTTTAAGAACAAGACTAATTATATACTTCGATCTTTACCACGGTATAAGAAGGACAACAAATAGAAAAAGCAGGAGTAAGATAAAACATATATATTACAATTTCAAGTAATTAGGCCACGTTCACTACTAATAAACAGTAAAAACAGCCTACTCTGCAAGTATATTGAACTCTGCAAGTATATTGAAAAGAGCAGCAAATTGAAACATAAAATGTGTAATATAAAGTCCTATGCCTCTAGAAGATCGAAGAACTGTACAATTTTTATGAAAAATATTTCCAATTAAAAACGAACTTCGCTCGTCTCAAGTGATTTTGTAGTTAGTGTTTTTGGAGTTCCTCCAAAATCACAAGCATCACCACGTCCGTTATTTTGCGTGGGAATTGACCTGAAAATATGACGGTTGGACTTCGAGCAAAAACTGTAATAATTATTAAAGCTACATGAAAGAGAATTGTTCAATTCCGCTTACCTTTTTTTTTTAAGGAGAGGACTTCTTTTTCTCCTCTCTAAACCTGATATGGGCGGTGAAGTACGTGGAAGCATCTAAAAAAATAATCTTTCATAAACATCTTTTCCATAACTATCTTTTGCAGTTTATAAAATATGGATCGCCAAGAACTGCAGAACACGTCCGGGTGACAGTAGACGCAAGCAAACACAACTAATTAATTGAGGCCACTCGTGACTACGTGACACTTTAGTTGCTGCACATTAATCGCGCAGTACCTTGCTATTCGCCCTTAGTCTTCTAATAAACAAGAGTGTATCCTCAGTATGGTTAAATATTTCGAAACGAATACCTTGTATAAGCATGCATTGTTCAGTCGATACTACAATCATCTTTCGTTATGTTCACCAAAATCAGAGAAAAGATGTGTTCGCATACAAAATGCCCCTAACTAACTGAGATGAAATTTACCATGCCAATACCATGCTGTGATAATAATGCATCATCCACTACACCTTCAGCACCAGAACCACCATCCTTATGTCGATACCAAAAGTCAGACATTCTAGCTTTCCCTGCTGCCGCCATTTCTGCTACGCGAGCCTAAAATTCCACAAATAATTAACACAGCATTTTCCAAGAATTCGTAACCCAACATTACCTGAAATCGTTTTCGTCGAGAAGGACTTCGCTGAAAATCTTTTGCGCTATTTTCAGCAGAAATATCAGCATTCAAACTGCCAACACTACCATCTTTCTCTTTGCTTATCATAACGCAATCTTCCGTCATATTCGCCAGCGTTGTTTTAGCACCCTGACACTTATAAGTAGAATTCAATACAAGGAATGATTAGTGAAAACATACGTCATCCTCACATATATTTCTTATTTTCTACAACACTAATCATCACACTGAATTCTTCCACTAGGCTGACTATCAAATTAGGAATTCTTTTAAAAGTTAAATACAAATTTCGAATAAAATAAACTTCTGATAAACTTATTAAAGACCTATCATTAATTCTCGAATGAGTTTGGTACCTTATGTGCATAGTAAGACAAGTTTTCAAGACTGGAGGTGGATAATGGCTTCAGCTTTTCTCTGTCAGGATAATCAGTTTCTGTTATTTCAGCTTCAGATCTTCAAACATGCATCACAAATTAATAGGGAAAAAAAAAAAACAAAATACGAGTACTCTAAAACGCCAATATCATATTTACTCGTGTATTTATAGTACAATCTATATGTGAAAGCCACAGTCTGCCACCGTTCCAAGATAAGAGCTTTGCATAATCAAAGCGGTTTTACTTACCTTGCACGCCTAAAACGGGCACGTTTCCTTACAACACAGTCACGGTCAGTTTCAGTCTCTGCCATCTTCATCAGATCAGAAGGTTTCGATACTTTAGAAAAGTCGACAAACTTGCCATCTGTGTATAAAGCGAACATTCTCTTAATTTTTAAAACGTTGACTGCAAAGTCGTTTGAAGTTATATTTGAGCTGACTGCTGTTGCACTCCGACTACGTCGCCGGCTATCTAAAAGCAGTTTGCATTAAGAAATTTTCAATGTTGACCTAGAACACAGCAAAGAAATTTGTAGCTGGAAATTCCCAACAACAGTACCTTTCTCTAACACTTTCACTTGCCTACTTCTATTTTCCACATTTTCAAAGATTTCAGAGACACTGATCTCGTCGAAATCACCAAGAGAAGCTGAGTCATCTCCTAAAACTTAACAGTTAAACTCCTCATGAATGAAGATATGAGAACAAACAGCACTTGTCAATTTTTATTTGTTTTTAAATTTTCAAAGAACAATTTCCTATGATCAGTCATAAAAAATTGTTGAATACCAAGGAAAGGTTTTTGTGGATTTTCTGCTAATTTTTTTTATTCTCTGGTAAAGTATTTGAAAAAAGATTTTTTCACTGTTAAGAAACACAATAATTCAGAGAGAACTTAAATGTAAAATGAAAGCATCTCATGGCAAACATCTCATAAATACACAGCTCTTCCTAATAACAGAACTACCATAATAGAAAAAGATCGACCGTCATTATTTAACGTACTGAGTGACGTGTTGCCTTTTTCATAAATCATTCGATCAACTAGAACATTTAGTTCACTCGAAGTACCGGAAAGTAGCTTGTTCAGCTGACGTTCACTCGTAATAGGAACGTTATTTACAGCAAGGACCACATCACCTTAAATTAATACATTATACATCATAAGGAATGAAACACAACACAATTTTGTGAAAGGAATTAATACTGTACCTGCTTTAAAACCACATCTTTCAGCAGAAGAAAAGCTTTCCACAGTTGAAACTTGCACGGATCTAACTCCTGCGTTGGAAATGAGCTGAAAAACTCATCCAACATTAGGACGATAAACAGAAACAAGAGGAGGAATGCATTATGTAAAAGAAACATCGCATCGAATACAGAATTATTCGAAGCATACCAAAAAAGTTTTCAAGAGACAAAACGTCACTGTAGCTCCCAATATAATGTCGTACCGGGGAATGGGGAATATTTGGAAATGTTTGTAAGGATGATTGCATTCTAATAACAAATTTAGGAAAGTTAACAAAAATTTAGCGTAGCAGAAGAGCATGATGCGGCTGCATGAATACGAAAATACTCCATATGAAAGAGTGTCCAAGATTGTTTCAGGTAGTATTTTGTGACAATTAACCAAGTAAACGAGAGTATTCGGCTATTCAAAAACTACGACGATTATAGAATGACTATCAGCTTTGTTTTTAATAACTACTACAAAGCTCGGTAAGCGTTACACAGAGAAACAGAAATTGAATTATGATATATTCAATTGACTGCACCCACAATATCATCACTGCTATCAATCTCCCCAATAAATTACTTCAATCTCACTGAGAAGCGCTACGACGAGCTAGCTTTACCAGCGAGAACTACTAGTCTTGATAATTTATTAAGGAAGCCGAAATTTCTGTCTACACGTGCACTGTTACTTCATTTTAGCGCAGTAGCGGGAATTGTCTGCATTACGCTTCCTCGCTATGGACTTTTTTATACACACAAAAATACAGTTGGAATAATCTAACAAGTTAAAGCTGGTGTAGCAAACAACATTTGGCCTTGACAAGTTCCAACAAGTCGACATTACCGGTCATATATGTGCTGTTACTAGCACCTTAATGCGACAAAATTTCGAACACAACTGTGAAAAAAAAGTCGAGTTTCTGAGTATGAAAAACTGTACAGAATAGATTGTGTGCAACATTATGTTATACGCTGGATATGTAAACGATATATCGTAAGGATTGACATGAAAGGCAACATAGCTATGTGCCTAAACAGAGAAGAGTGAAATGATTCATCTGTGATGGAAAAAAGTGAAAAATGGTACAGACAAGAAGTTAAACACCATAGGACTAATCTTCGATACGATTCTTCGTTGAAAATAATGAGCGCAATAAGAAAAAAGAAAATGGAGATTATTTTTTGAACAAGAAGACATGCCGAAAAGAATGCCATGGGAAGACATACTGCGAACTAAATAATCAGTACTTTAATAACAATATCATTAAATATAATATAATACCTGATATAATACCATATTCTAGGATTTGGAAATTACAAAAAGTTACGATTTCCTTTCTACCTAAAAACTAAGAGAAATATATAAAATAGGAACTTTTAGAATGAATTTACTTTGGAAAATGTCAATCCAATTGATTCACTGATACTGTGCCGACTAAAATTTAATAATACGGTGATGCATCGTGTTGAATTTCTGCCTGCATCCTGCATTATCGGTCGACGATCTATTTAATAACCATACATCATATCGGATTTAAGCTTTTTTTCCTAATAGTTGGCATATTTTACTTTTCTTGGATCACCAAAAAATTCAAACCTTTCATAATTAGGAATGTGAATCTATTAACAAACCTTTGTATTTTATTAGTAACCAAAGACGGGTAAGGAAAAAACCAAATAAATAAATCATTTACCTACAGATACAACACAAAAGACCTCGGAGTTTTCATCGCTGACCAATGCAGTATTCAATCTCGTACATCGTAAAACCGTAACTTCCAATAAACCCGTTGTTTTAATATACTCGAAAGCACCTGAAACATTATTTTTCGACGGAAATATTTGTTCAGTATTATTGCAAAAAAATATTGCTACTGAGAAAACAATGGCAATCTTTACAAACACTTCATGATGAGCATACATCAGTTAATTCAACTCCCAAAACCGTTCTGTTAAATTGTTCCTTTAAAACAATATTTAATTAGATTAGCTCAAAAGTTTCCACATGTATTTTTGGAGAATATATTCCAAATTTTTAGATTCTGCCTAATTGTTACCACTTACCTTACACAGTAGAGAAATGCTGTGATCGCATTTTTTTAGAATCTGAATAAATCGAATAAAATTAAGCATTATTGTAATATTTACATTTGAAAATTAATGAATACATATAAGTTACTTATAGATGGGGAAGGTTGATATAAGGGATTAGGAAAGAGAGGACGATATCGAATCTTGTAGTTTGGCCAGACATGCTTGCGTTGAATCATACGTCTAAATTTCTGTGTTATGAAAGGTATAAGATGTTTCACTTGTTTGCCTTGCCACTGTGAGTCAATCTGAAAATGCACTCTGTTTCGACGATGCAACGATTTGTCATTTCTCCTATACAATTTTGTGTATTATCATCATTACACACGAAAAACAAAACTATAAAACATTCTATTGCAAAATATATAGAATATTGTTGTCATAAAAATATCAATCTAAATAAACCCTACTTGGAATTCAAGCGTCGGCATATCAACGAATGCAAAGACCCAATGAGTAAAAGGCTCGCGAGTCAGTTTCAATCGGATTTTGCCAGAAAGACGAGTAAGCTGAATGCAATGAATAAATTAAAGGTTACAGATGGATGCACAGTGCCTAATATGATTGATGTAAGAAATACGAATGAATCCTGCTGTCAACACCCAAATTACTGTGAAACATTTCCTGAAACCAAATCGATTAAATAAAATGAAAACCTTAATCGACAGCTGTGTAAATCGCCCAAACAGCATAATAACATCAACAGAACATTGAAAACCTCCGCTGTAATCTATATCAACAAGCAGTTTTAGTGTCTGAAAAAATTTTTTTTCAATATATTTTAACTTAAGAAACTCGACAAATGATTTCAGGACTGAGAATAATCTAACCTTAATATCTTAAATGCCTAATACACGAATATACGATATCAGCTCGGTATTCAAATAAACATATGCGTCGGCTTATTTTGTATTTAACTGCTTTTCCCGGTATATGTGGCACAAAATATAATAATGAAGTGTTACTTTGAAATTCTCATCTTGTAGGAGCTCATAGTCCTCCACACGTATTGATTTGATCACTGGAGATTGGGAGCCAATCGATAGGTCTCTAATACGAATGTCCTAGAATAGAAATATTCTAAGAAGAAAAATGTTTTACAGAGAGTAAGCTTCAATTGCATGAAAGGTTCATCTAGCTCATATTTCACAGCAACCATTTTAGTATTTCTTCAGTGTAAACCTAAACTTAGTTTTTTAGATTATACTTTCATTTGAAAGTTTCGAAATTTTTTTTGACATAAGAAAGTGATTTCTTTGACCATCGAGAACTGCGAAGAAGGAAAAAAGACAGCAATAAACAACAACAGACAAATCTGGTGTAACTGTATTCTTTTAAAAGTCTTGCAGAGTTGAAATGGACCTGTATGAGACGGCCAGCAGTATTTCGAGTGGTTAGATCACTAAGTTCCAACTGCATCTTTTTGTGGATCCATCTAAAAAAACATGTGATTATGTTTTTTTAACTATGCTATTTTGAGAGCCAAATATGATCAACTATGCCCATACGGAATTTATTAAAGTACCTCCGTAATCGACGAGTATCTTTGTGTTCTTGAAACAGAAAATGAAGAATAAGACTCAGATTGAAACATGATTCCCACTGAAAAACTCGGCCTTCATTATCTCCTTCCTTCAGAAACTGCCTTAGTTCCTAAAAATCACTTTCTTAATTAAAGAAAAGCAATCTCGAAGAACTGAAAAAGAATAAAATTACCTCAGGAATGCGAAGTGGCTGAAACTGGTCAACAAATACACCATGTGGAGAAATTTCACCAAAAGGATTGAATAGCAACACATAAATGACGAAAAGTATTAAAACTGCGCCAACAACGACGCCCCATAAGAACTCTAACATTTACATCAGTATTAGTACCGCCACTATATAACATTCATTCACTTCCTTCAGCTATTTCCATTCTAGTACGAGCTAGAAATGCAGTTATTATTATTAATAATATTCATTAGTAAAAGGTTTTCATCGTATCACTAAAGGTAAATAATGATTTTTAATTCATCGGAGATTATAAACAGGAAAGAACATTCATTTCTGAAATCATAGTTAAACTTCTAACAACAGCATACTTTTTCTCTCGCTCACCAAGCAATCCACTCACAGCAAAGCTAATCGCGAGTAGTAATCCATTCGCAATGGAGCTAATCGCGAGCTTCATTTCTCAAGTCACTTTGCTCTTAGGTTTCTAAAACTCAAAGATTAAAAACAAAAGTTAGTAGTTCAGCTTTTGCTGGACCACCTCCTCACTATATGCTATCAGTGAGAATGCTTCCTTGCAGAAGTTTATTCACTGCAAAATACCAGTCGTACATTGCAGAGGTAACCTGTTACAGGGAAGATTACTAAAATTATGTCAGAGTTAATTAGAATTTTGATTTAGGCCATTGACGAAAAGTTTATATAGTTATTCATTTAATGTTTAAGGCATCTATAGATTCTTAAATTTCCATCGGTTATTATTATGTCCCACACTCTTACTGTTCCGCTTATGGAGTGAGTATTAAATAAATGATTATAAGTTTCATGAAAAAGCTGATATATTTTTTATTGTGAATCACCACACCAGTATTGGTGTAAGATTTATTATCTCGAGAGAACAGTGATTGTTTCTGGAAGGAATGAATTACAGTTGTCAATTTGTAAACAAATGCCATCAGACAGATACGCGAAAGAGCTTATGTTCTAGCTAGAACAGTTTGATTTTATCCAAATTAAAGAGTTTATGTTCTAGCTAGAACAGTTTGATTTTATCCAAATCCACAATCATTTAACCTACCGAGCTTCAATAAGGCATCCTCTTCTCCTAACCATAATGTTTTCGCTACTTCTGTGCTACGAAGACTAGACTGTTTGCACAGTTTTTTTAGTTCTAATTTCCCCACTTTGAATTTCTGCTTTCATTTTTTTAGTAAATCAAATGCCTCAGCTAGAAATCAACTGTGCCTCAAATAGTGGTCTTTGAGGTTACAAGTAAATCTGGTGAAGTTGGAAGACATATTATGAGTTGTAGAGACAGCACCTCATTTGCCTAAGCACCTAAGATAGTATCTTGATGAGATAGTTAAGAAGTTTTTATAGAGGTCATCGAACATATTGTGATGCTGGAACTGAAGATTTGTAATTGGACCTGTGAAAGAGAGATTGAAGTGGCTTCGAAATATGAATTACGATAGATTTATTGTTCAAATAATCGAAGTCATTCTTTGCTCCATGTCTGCAAGGAGCAGTGTTGTTTTTTTATTGCCAGTTTCTTAGAATTAAACTGTCACATTTTTATACTGTGGATTTTACTTTTTTCGGATACTTTACTATTACTTTTTATTATTATTTAATATTATTTTTATTTATAATAAATAATAAATAATAAAAATAATAATAATTAATAAATAGTAATTAATAATAATTAATAATAATTATAATTATAATAAATAA
>CAKAEH010001265.1:0-92752 GCA_916381525.1 Cercopithifilaria johnstoni
TATATATTATACATTTATTTGATATGCTTATAAGCTTAACAGCATCCATATATTACAATTTTCCCTTTCAATTCTCCTCTTATCATTATCATCATGGCTGATAATACATTATCCTCCATTCATTTTTATCATCTATTAATTCAAATGACATGTCCCAATAGACATTTCAAAAGAGTGACACAGTGAAAATAATATCAATGAAAATTTGATATAGTTGATAAACTTTTCTAAATTTCGGACAGCTTTTCTCCTAAAGATTTATTGTAAGGAAAAGACAAAGACAATAAATAAGCTAAACGAAATGAATTCCATTTAACACATTAAAAATAGCAATTGCTTTGATGTCGCAAGTGAGCATTATTTTTTAGCATATATCATTTCTACCGACTTAGTTGGTAGAATTATTAATTAACATAGCTGTTAAGTTATTCCGATCGGTTATTTCTAGCAACAGGAATTTGAATTCCATTTAAATATTAGCAATTATTGTTTCAATTATAATGATCATTGTCTTACGATGATTTTATTTACTTAATAATATATTTGATGGAAATATTATTGAAATAATAAAAGATGGAATATGATAATTTATTAAAATCGTTCAAAACCTAATTATTGAAAGGGATTAAAAGTAGGAAGAGATCGAAGATTTAAGACCGGAAGCAATGGAATTTAGCAAGTCACTTTCTTAATCGTTATCAAATTTTTCATTAGAAATTTCATCAGAATCAATCAAAGGTAATCCTATCACAAATCATTATAAATCAAATCAAATAATGCCTTGCAGATGACGGTTATTTTCTAAAACTTCTTCTAAATTTTCATAAATTTTCATATGCCTATTATTAAGAATTTTAAATTGAATTAATGATAAATGGTAATTTAATAATTCTGAAGACATTCATTAATTAAAGAACAAATAGAGCAAACATTGCATTAACTTCTGAATAAGCAAATTATTTCTTTTAATAAACTTCGATATTTGTGGTCTAAACAGAAGAAATCCTTCTAAAATTGAAACAACTCATTCCGAAAAATAATTCCGGCATATTGTAAAATTTCTTAGCAAAAAAAAAGCAAAAGAAAAACGAAGAAAAATTTAGTGAACTGTAATTTGTCGTGTCATAAATTAGCTAACATTCAAAAATTTATAGAAAAAAATGACCTCGTGAGTACTTGGATATTTAATATTACTGGTGCAATTAGTTAAAATAATAATTGGGTGCAGATAATTTATATATAAACTATTGTTCACGAGAACTAACAATATTAGTAATATATAAATGTAATTAGTAATAATAATAGCAAATAATTTAATAATTAATAATTAATAATAATAATGATAATTAATAATTAATAATAATAAATAATAAAAAATAATAAACGAATAATAACAATGATAATGATAATGATAATGATAATGATAGGAAGGCAATATGCTAGTAATAAATAATAAAAATGATAATGAAAAGAGAAAAAAACATATATAGATATGTATAGAGTGATGATGATGATGATGATGATGATGATAATGATATTGTAATGATATTTCGTTGTCATTTTTCTCATCTCATCGGAAAGAAAAATCAAAAAATATATACAATATGTATATGAACGGCATGCTTGTTCGAGGCCCGAGACAGGCGCCAATTATAAATATAAAAAAATTCTGTTCGACTTTTCTGCTTGCTTCCACCCGAATAACTGATTATTCATTATGGGAAGCTCAGAAAACCGATTCATTATATATTATGTTCGCCAACCACAACTAAACATTAAAAAAACGCAATACTATCATAACGCATATGTAATCTATCCCATTCTCAATAACTTAATCAAAACTTCAACATATGTCTACTGTATCTACCCATACGTCTACTGTATCAACGTTTTAACACATGCCTACTGTATTTATTCATACGTCTACTGTATCCATTCATATGTCTACTGCATGTGCATATATATATATCTAACAATAACGATAATAAATCTGTAATAACTTAGCTCAAATATATAAGCATAAAATTTCTGTATGTCTATTGTTTATAATATATATACTATTATAATAGTAACAATTATATGTTAAGTTAATTAAGCCATATAAACATATATAATTCAAGTAGACAGAGCGTACTTTTGTCGGTCAGTCTTTAAAAGAAAAGCCGATAAACATCTTACGCAATCCATTGACAATAATTTTCTTCTTCTTAATCCTAATAATACAATGTCCCGTCTGTCTTACGTCAATATAACAAATACACACATATACTTTGTTATGTAATAATAAAGACATTTAGGCTAATTAATTTTTTCCGTGAAAAATTTCTGTATGCCAAACAATGGCCGCGCCGGAAAAATTTGGCAACATGAAACGGTTATTCGATTTCTTAAATTTGACTTTTAATAAATTACATTGTTTGATTTTTTCTTTTTAGATGTTAAATTAAGAGGTCATTGGGTGATATTTGTGATGATAATTAAAATCCCTTAATTGATGATTGTATGACAGTTTTATCGAAATGTAATGACACAGTTTAAAGTAGGGAAATAAAATCAAAATAACATCTATGTAATTGGTGAAGAAAGGGAAAATTTGGATAAGAATGAATCAAATTCAATGCTGCAATATGATTTTTTTAGAATGAAAATTTAATTACAACATTTAAATTTTTAAAGAAATTCAATTCAAATTAAAATGACGATCATCAATTTAACTTGTAGCTTAGAATTTAATTGAAATATACAACATAAACTTGGTTATCATATCACAGCTTTCTGTATTGTGATAATAAACGATTGGGACGAAGGTATGCATATTAATTTAATGACGATCATCAATTTAACTTGTAGCTTAGAATTTAATTGAAATATACAACATAAACTTGGTTATCATATCACAGCTTTCTGTATTGTGATAATAAACGATTGGGACGAAGGTATGCATATTAATTTAATGACGATCATCAATTTAACTTGTAGCTTAGAATTTAATTGAAATATACAACATAAACTTGGTTATCATATCACAGCTTTCTGTATTGTGATAATAAACGATTGGGACGAAGGTATGTATATTAATTTGAAGAACTAAAAATTTAATTTGTCATAGATTGTTTTTTTAAACCAAATTTCTCCCTCATAGATTTTTTTCCTGTTCGGTTTTTATTATCTATGTATTTGTCTGTCCGCTACTTATAATGATCGAGGTGACAGCTAGGAGAAGAAAAACGATGAAGAAACGTGTCCATCCATTATCGTCGTAGGAGAGAATTTCTCCTCCTCCTCCTCCCCCCTTCCCCCCGCCTTTCTTATATATGATGATGTGGGGTAATCAATGGATGATTATAATAAAACAGGAGAAGGTAAAGGATCAAGCGGGGTATGGGAGAAGGTGGAGAAGACGATTGAAATAAGGCAAAAAAAAGGGGACAAATTTCGCATTATAACGACAAAAATGTTGATAATCGAAAATGACAGCCTTTTTCTGCCTGCCTCCCCGTTCTTTCGCTATCTCAAAAATAAATTAAATGACAATTTGAGGAGACGATATGCTCCCTACCCATTCTTATCCTATCCCAATTCAACCCACAATAATCGCATAAACCGATTTAACATTATTCTTTCTAGCTTATTGATATATATATACATATACACATTAGTGTAAGTATGTGTATGTGTGTGTATGTCTGCATGGCTTATTTCATCAGCAAATACATCAAAATTTTCAATTACTCTTTTGTTTTCTTTTGTTTTGAAATTTTTAATTTCTTAAATTTCGACCAAATTTCATAGATTTCAAACTTTAGCATTTAAAATTCATAAATTTCAAATCTCAAATTTGTAAATTATCAAATTTCAAATAAATATTTTCAATTAATTTACGTATAATTAATTTCCATTGAAACAATGGAAAACAGAATGGAACAAATACAGTAATAACAAAGCTATGAGAAAAGATGAAATATGCGTAATAATTTGTTGGTTCATAATTAAAAGTAGCATACGAAGTAAGTGATTGTATCTATCAGTGCTGATAATCTTTACAATAATTTAATTCTATAAATTTTCATCTTATCAAAATTCATATTCTATTTTAGGTTAGCGATATGATAACAATTTTCAATAGATCTATAGAAGTGTAAAAATAATCTGTTCAGCAAATAAGCTTTTTGTAATATTTATTTCATTTGCTCTCAATCATTTGATTAAAACAAAAGTACTATGCAATTAGTTTCATATTCATCCTTTTTCACTTCCATCAACACATTTTCCTTTCTATTTCTTATATTTCTTTTTGGAAGCTTCAAAAATTTTACGCCGAAAAGGCAGCGGTAATCATCGATATGAGGAGGCTTTATTCAAATATACGTTTAGTGTGCTAATTTATGAAGCTGCCAGCTGTGTGTGTGTGTGTGTGTGTATATTACTTTGCTAATACTTATACGATCATAGAGAATATGCCGCTTTGACCAAGAAGAAAACCGATGAAATTATTGTAAACTTCACCCTTTATCTTCTCATTTATCTATCATCAATTTATTCACACACACACACATATATAATATATGTATGAAAAATTTCAATACATTACAAATGACCCCAATATTTTTTTCATTCTTTATTAGAAGCAATTTGCCGCTAAGATAGAAATTATTGTTACAATTAAATTTCCCAATGATATAACAATTAGATAACCTTTCATCTATTTGTCACCCATTCTTGCACATTTCTCTCTCTCTCTCTCTTCTCTTCTCTTCTCTCTCTCTCCCTATGTTAGCATGTTTGTTTATCCACCCTTTAGGGATATCCGCCTCATTTTTGTGTAAATTCCGCTAATGCTACAGAAGAAGAAGAAGAAAAGGAAGAGCAGAAATGTAGAAGAGATAGACCATTAGAATGGAATTTCTTCATTATCGTTAAGGGGGAAATTGTCGAAATTGACAGTTTTCGGCAAGCAGCTGCATGCATCAAAAGATCCTTCTTGAAATAAAAAACAAAAAAGAGATAGAAAGAACCGTACCGCTCTCAATAGAAAGGGATATTTTGATTTTAAAAAGAATAAAAAAGGAACACTGATATCTACAGGAAGAAATAAATGAATATGAATGAAATGAAATTAACGATTAGCGATGATCAAATTGTATAGTACTAATTTGAATATCTATAGCGAATATATACATTTGAAAGATTAAAAATGGATTTATAGCTTATAACATAATATATATTATATGGCCAAACTGTTAATGAAAAATGAAATTCATCGATTATTTATTTAATTATACTTATTTGTATTACTAATTCCTAAATTGAATTAAAACATTTAATGATTTCATAAATGGTGAAGTTTAAGAAATTTTAAGATATCCCAACTACTTTTAAAGGAATTTTAAGATATCCCAAGATATCCCATATGAAATGTAAGTTTTTGGAAGTAATTCTTTTAGCTTCTCTAATTTTTAATTATTCATTAAATTCCTTTAATTTGGGAATACATCGATCGAAATTAAACATTTTTGGCAAAATGCTTCTCCGTAATCATTAATATTGCAATCCTTTACAGGCCATATGAGAACTTTCTTTTCATTGCTTTTTTTGATTGGAATTCATCCAAATTAAATATTATCAATAATTATTAGGATTAGTTAAGCATAAAATGTATTATTAATTAAGTTATTTTATCTCAGGAATACGGTATGATAAAAGTCGTTACAGTTTTTTCCGAAAAAGTATAACATCGAATAGCCGGTCCTTCAACAAAGAATACGGGTTAGGTATCAATAAATGAACTACTACGTGTTTTGGGGGTCAGATGTTAATAAGTGGACTAATCGATGAAAATCAAAAGCTATATAGTATGAAATCAAACTTTATCCATGAATCGATAAAGTTCAGTTCAATAATATTATGAAAGTATGCTTGGAATTAAAAAATACATATATTTCCTATAAAATATTGGGTTTAAGGAATAAGAGAGATACATATTTGAACTTGTATTCCTATCCCGTCCTAATTAGCACAATCTGATGCAATTGTGATAGCAGTTGACAAATATTTGAAAAAATATTTAGATTTTTAGATCTTAATTTTGAAATAGATAGAAAAGTTTTCAGGTGATTAAAAATTTTTAGAAATCAAATTTACAATTTTAATAATATCAAAACAAAAGAAATTTTTATGCACCAAAATTTTAAAATATTTGATTGGCCAATGAATAAGAAAATAAGGAAGAGTTGGTATTAACACCATGAAATGGTTGATAATCATTCAATGAGATGACGATGATGATGATGATAGGCGAAGAAGGAGAAGGATGATGATGATGATAATGATGATATGATGGATATAGGTTGCAATAAATCATTAGTTATTAGTAATTAACTAATTGTGCAATTAAATTAAATCAAAGATATTTAGGAAAATGTAAAAAAAGAAAAATTATGACCGCAATTTGAGAATTTCTTCTGATATTCTTTTTTAAAAAAAAATTGTCATCGTGTAAATTTGATGAATTTCGATTTTATTTGTTCATTTTAACATTTCGTATTTTGAGGTCAATTCTTTTCCCCCTCCCCCCAAATTGTAAATATTTTCATTTTATCAAAGCTCACTAATAAACTGAACAATTAATTAATTAATTAATTAATTAATTAGCTGCAAAATTCCTACAATTTCATAAACATTCCCAAATTTCTTTCAATTAAAATTTTTTATTTTTCTAATCATATAAATATGATTTTTATGATAATAGGAAAAAGGTTTGGAATAAATCATTCGTTCGATTCATAAATCATCAATGTCGATTCAATTGGGTGTGAATAATAATTGCTGGTAATTGTATTTCAATATAAATCAGTTCTTTTTAAAATGGCTAATTTTAATTTCGGAAGAAATTTATTTTTTGAAATCTCTTTTAATGCAATCCAAATGAATGAAACATTATGTTCGCATGAGCTATTGATATCTATGATAAATCAGTTATTATCTTCAACATTAAAAGATTGTATGCATTGTGAAAAAATGAGAGAATTCTGTGAAAATAAAAAAAAAAGTTAATTCATTAAAGCTGTCATTATTGGGTATCAAATTCTGTGATATCAATTAAAGACAGCTGTGATTACAAGGCAAACATGACTAGAATGGGTTTCATTATGATTCTGAAAGTTTGAAGTTATCGTATAGAAGTTATTACTGATTATTAAGCATAGTCTGATAGTCTCTTTGAGCGAATAATGATGTCATTAGATGTAAGCTAATAATTGCCAATGAAATTGGCTAGAATGCAAAGATATGGAAGAAACTATAGTTCGTTAAGAAAGATTAATACCGATCAGTGTGATCAACAATTACTTATAGAAGCGTTAATATTACTTACTTGCAAGAGATCGCTATTTTGAGGACTTTCAGAAAAACTTATAAATATTCATAAGTTGTAATTTGTAAAGTAATCATTTCTAAGGGAAAAAAGACATAAATGATTGGAGATAATAGGAAGTGATGAGAATTATGATATACAATATAGTGAGAGAATGTTAAAATTGCTAGAGAATAACGGTCAACCATATTGTTAGTGATTGAGAGTGCATTATTGGAGAGAGAAAAAAGATATGTTCAATAGGAGATATGCATCGTTTTGATTTGCGCATTTGAATTGTCCAAATTAAAAGGTAAAAGGTTAATGGAACAGAATTTCCGTATGTTAAACGGATGGAAGCTAAGAATGTAAATCCGGTTATGAAAGTTTTATGAAATTAATGAAATTTCAAGAGTAAATTATGCTAATTCAGATAAATTATAAAAGCAAATATGATATGATATGAATAATGACAGATTCTTCGGGTGGATGTTAAATTTTCATTAAGAGAAACTTGCAGAGATTACAATTATTCGATAAGATATATTGAAATATTGCATATTTATTTTCCCTGTTTTCAATATAACGCTAATATTAACGCAACTATTACAGTTAACTTCCAAAAAAGGAATAAAGAGATGAGAGTGATAAATGGTACTATTCGATAAATTACTGTAATGACACTTATTAATTCTCATTCTCGGAAGTACTGTATGATTAATAGCAAATTATTATCAATGAATATGTTAAAAAGCTCAAAATAATAATAGCCATGCATGAAGAAGACAAACCACAAATAATTTAAAAGGACGTCAATAAGAGAATGAAAGTGATAAGATAATAGACATTACGATACATTATTGCGAGATATAGTACGAATGCTTTCTGCGGTAATTTCACATTAAGGATGGTATTGCATCGTCTTGGAATTTCTTTAGAAGCTTATTTCATTCCAAACAAACTTATCTTTGATTTAAATTTTAACGTAGGACTACATAAGTTACAACTTACAACATTTAAATGACATGTCTGAAGCATCAAAATTGATCCAACATTCTCATATCACTTATCATCGTCAATTTAAAAAAAAAATGAAATATTAATTAAACCGCTTAATTGTCATCACGTTTCTTCTTTTACAGTGTTATTGAGTTCAAATACATTACAGTCATAACATATACACGCATATCTTCTGGAATAATCTTACATTATTTACATCAGTTCAATTGACTTCGATCACTTTTTTCGCATGCAATTCATCTGATAGTAATTAATACTTAATACTTATATTTTGTTGCGAAAATTAATATCTAAACCAAAAAGTCATAAATAAGTTTATTTTCTAACAAATAGTTGAAGCCAAATAATTTTGTCATGTAAATGAAATAGTGATGAATGTTTACAAAAATCGATAACAAAGATTACACGTAATGACAATTAACATGATGAATATTTTAATAGGTTTGAGAAAATTCTCATCAACTATTTATCATCGACCAAATGACAGCTTACAATACGATGACAACTGTTTGCCGGCTTCTTGAAAAACGATAAAAACGTAATGAAATTCAGCTTTTGCGCAACATTTCAAAGGAGGCAAAGAAGTAGATTTCAAAGAAGGATAAGAACAATTGACAATTACTGAATTGATCTCTCTCTCTCCCTCTCTCCCTCTCTCTCTTTTTTTCCGAAAATTTTTGGTAATTTATAATTTTTGGCAAAAATGACAATTTCTTTAATTTTTATTCTTTTGTATAATATTTTATCTCTTTGTTTTCGAAAAGAAAGAATTTGATAAAATTTTTTCATTATTAACAAATTTTTGACTAAATTATATTTTCATATATTTTTCAATTCAAAATTTTAATAATCAATTAAATCCATGCCAGTCAGCATTTTTATCGTACAGATATCATCAAATTAGATATTGGTTGATGGATAAATTTATTTAATGGAAACAGCATGCTTTTGCAGACGATAAGTATGCAAGATGTAAGTTGATTTGACTTAGCAGACAATATCGGAGGATATGTTCATTTGCATGCTAATGCAGAAGATGGATATGCAAAACTTGACTTGATTTGACTTAGCAGACAGTATCGGAGGATATGATCATTTGCATGCTTTTGCGGAAGATAGGCATGCAAGATTTGATTTCATTTCACTTAGTAGACAGTATCGGAAATTTTTAATTTCGTAAAAGTAAATATATAATTCTCAGATAATTATGAAATTATTTATAGATAATGGATATTGAATTATTAGTATAATAAAATGAGATTTTCTCGCCGTTGAATCATTGAAAAATATATCTGAAATTTCGATTAGTTTCTTTGTTAAATCACGGAAAATTGAGGAGTTTTTTGGGTTATCGTATCGTTTAGAAGGATAACATACTAAAAAGCATTGAAATCGTAAAAATATGGAAATCGATAATAGCCTGTTGCAGACGTTCTCATGCAATAAGCTCATCTTCACATTCACATACCATTCAAATGTGCCACCTTTTTAGACTGTTTCTCTTCAAATATGCTAATAATAAATTAAAAATTTCATATGAAAAGCATTTAATTCAATTCGATTCACTATCACTATCTTCCATATCACATCACCTATTGTGTGTGGCAAAATTGTAAGAGAATAATAATATGTATATTGTATATGTATGTTTATGTGTGTGTATGTGTGTGTGTGTGTGTGTGTGTGTATGTGAGTAAATAAAGAATTGAAAAAAGTCTTTCCATTCATTATGGAAATTAAATGACTATGGTTAGTGCCACCTGGTGGGTAAGAAATGGGCCTATCTATGAAGAGCAAAAGTGGGAAAAGATTTTTACAAAGACGATGTAAAACTTTAGAAAGTGAAAAATGTTTTCGGATCATGGTCAAAATTTTCGCGGGAAATTTTTACCTGTTACATTCATTCATTACACCTCAAATATGATATGAGAAAAATTCAAAATTTCGAAGTAGAAAATTTACTCACAATTATTTTCAATTCTTTCATAAAATTAAGAAAAAGAAAAAACAATGAAATATGAATGTTTTTTTTTTGTTTTTACTACTAAATGAATTAAGTTTGCTAATAAATGAAAAGTTTAGCAAATGAAGCGATATTTTTGTTGATTAACTTAAGAAGGAATATTAAACAAATAATCTAATTATAGTTAAGCAAAAAGTTCAATATATAAATTTATGCCAACAAAGAAGAAAATCAATATATAAGGAAATGAATAAAAATAATATATAAGTAAAATGTGAATAGATATATTAGTCGTAGAAATAAATGAGTGATATATAACTAAGCAAAAATTGGATAAACAAATAAACTAATTTTATGTAACTTAAAAGAAAGAAAATAAACATGCAAATGCATATTTTTAAATTCATACATATTTACTTATACTACCACCATTATCGCCATTAATTACGCAAATTCATAAAAATGACTGATATGAAAAAGATGAAATAAATAATAATTAAAAATTTATGTTAATATATAATAAATAAATAAGCAAATAAAAAAAGGTGCATAAATTGATATCATAACCCGAAACAAATAATAACCATAAACAATGATTGGACTACAATATTCATTAATATCTGAAATTAATTAAAATGTTATCATACTATTATTATTTTCTTTATTAATTACATTAAGCTTATCTATCATTATTAGTAAAAATAATTGTATTAATAGCAATAATGAGAAATGATAGTGATAATACACATTGATTTTATACAAAAAAATCATTATTTCGTTTCTCCAAGAATATTTGATGTTAAAGAGAAAAAAGCCCAAAAAGACAAAAGTGCGCAATAGTCTTGATCTTGATTTCATTATATTACCACTATTTCAAACAATTTATCCCAATATATTTCTATTAAATATATATATATATAATATTCTATTCTATCAGGTATTTCTATTGCTGAATTCATTATCATTTCAATCATTTCATTTCATTTATTAACCGTACTCTCCTCATTTTTCTCTTTCTTTCGTTTTCTTTTCATCTAAAATCTCTTTTTTTAAGCGTTCTTTTTCTTGAAAATGAACTTATCTATTCCTTTCTCTAATAGAATGATCACTGATCACACAATAAAAGTTACGCAGTCGGATTGGGAATAATTTGATCTGATTGTTTAATTATCATCCTTGTGCACGAAATATCCGACATTCGATCAAATCAGCAAATTCGAGTTAATTTTTTTAGTCGACAGATAACATAGCAATAAATAAATAAATACACATTTCACTAATCTTATTTGTTGTCTTTGATTAAAGCTGATAACGGATTACATCGAAATTTAATTTTAAGTTTGACAAACAACATCAAGTATAAGTTCTTTCAATGAAGCCAAAGCACATCGAAGAACTTACTATTAATTTAATATCGATATTAGTATCAATGATGGAATGCTTCATTAAAGAATTTCTTTCTTTTGTTTACTCCGGCAATCACTTAAATATCGGAATCTTTACTCAGATACCAAAACAATGTTTCCGTATTAATCTGATAACGACTAATTGTCATGGTATTATCGAATTTCTTTATGACATCTAATTGATGTTATCATTTCCTTTTTCCATTACAGTATTACATTACTTTCTAAGCTCTACAACATAAATGTGCAATTTCACATAACTTTTAGCTAAAAGAGAGAAAAAGAGATGAACATAAAGAGAAAGAGAAAAGATTGAGAATGGTAAAGAAAAGAATTCGATCCGATAGTTAAAAGGCTCGTTTTATGAGTTCAATGAGAAATTGCGAAGAAAAATTGTTATACGTTTTGAAAAAATTTGGAACGCAACAATTGGATCCAACAAAATTGAAATAAATAATTTGTTCACATAAAAAATTGAAAGGAAAAAAAATCGTAACTTCCGAATTATTCCTTCGTTATCAGCAAAAATCGAATAAAATTTTATATGGGCAATTGAAATTACATAACATTACATTAGTTAGTTTCCCGAAATATCAAATTTAAAACATTTAAAATTACAGTATGAGAGATTATTTGGATGATAGAATAATAGACGACGGATAGTAAACCGAAATATCGAAATATCGAAATCAGTAATATATGGATTGAAAATAGTAGTATTAAAATGTAGAAAGGATAGTAATGGATTGCTGTTTACCGTAAAATATGAAATATCAGTATTGTTATGATTCGTAGATATTGATATCGTATCATTTTAACATCTAATCTTTCCAATATTTTCAATGTTATCGTTGGTAGGAACAAAATAGGAAGGATACGATTGATAGTGATAAAGCAGATAAGATGGAAAAATAACGAATTTAACTAAAATGAGAAAAAGAATTCTAAAAAAGCAAATAAAGATATGGAAAGAGAAATTTTTTTCTTTCATAATGAATTTTTAATTAATGATAAATTTGCATAAAATTACTAAAATCGATCAGATGTTTTCCTAACCATACTTACTTACATTTTCAACCATTTTCTACATTCTTTTATCAGTTCTCTGAGGCTGAATAATACTGATAGGTTGGAATATAATTGATTAATCTATTAACTAAATTTGATCATTTCAAACAATAGCATTAGCTAATTAATTATTGGGCTTAATATTTCTTTTGAAATTATTATAGCAAAATGAAATTGTTTTCTCTTTTTTCCTAATAAATTTTCTTTGAAGTTAGAAATTTTTTGAGAAAATATTGTTAATTTGTTTCTTCAAAAAATGAAAAACAAAAGAAAAAGCGAAATCGATCTGAAATAAATGTTGAAATATTTCATCCATAATCATTGTTATTATAACAAATGAATTAATTGAAAGTTTTTCAGAACCTATGAAAACTTTATAAAGTATATGAAAGAGATAGAAAGATATGAATGAGATTGAGATAACATTAGAGTTTAAGAATGAAAAATGAATATATGTAGTGATAAGGATGAAATGAGAATGTTGCAAATTATTATATATTATTGATAATTTGATATTATCACTTGCATATCTTTTCTCTTGAACCATTTTTGCATGAATACATATCTTTCGAATTACTTTCACTTTTTATGTAATTATTTAATTAGAAGTTTAGCATAGGAAAAGAAGCAAAGAAAAGTATATATAAATCAACTTAAATAATTTGAAATATTTCGTTTTGTAATATTAAAGAAATCAATCATTCATTCATTTATTTAATTACATTAATTAATATTACATTTTCTAATTGAATTTTAATTTTAGAAATTTAAAAATTAAAAAAATTATGGCATGATTTCTAAATTACTGCTAATTGCTAACAAATTAACCGATGTAATGTAGTAAAAAGTATTATTTCAATGATTTCAATGAAGAGTGTGAGATATTTTAGGCTTCTAAAAAGAGGCAGTCCTATTTGTCAAATGATGTTAAAGGAAAAAATATATGGCATTGCACGAAGCTATTACGGGCTTTGTTTGTTGATGTTTAGATGATGTATGTGTGTGTGATCATTAATAATATCTGCCAACTATAGAATAAGCCCTTCACGGAACAGCTGTGAGAAAATTCTGGACAGATACGTTTAAAGTTATGTATAAATAAGCAATAGATCCGTAAATTTACTGAAAGGAAAATTTGTTAAAATTGATTGTTGTGGATGCATTTGATAAATACTAAATGTCAATGACAAACTTTTCGATGAATTTAACCTATAATTTGATAACATATTAGTCTATATATATTAGTGCCACTAACTACGATTTCAACTATCTTCTAATGTTACTACAACAACAACATCATATAACCACAACTATCACTACTGTTGGACAAAATGAGCAGATATCACGATTAATGGTTTACAAGCTGTGATCATTATTCACCGAATTGATGTTGGATGATATATTTGTGTGTTAGCAATCACATCTTTTCCTGTTAATGCACATAACTTATAATGATTATGACGCTAGTTGCTAGGAAAGAATGTGAAAGATGATGATAAAATACTAATAATTGTGAGCAAATATAAATTATTGTTCCCATACTGTCGTAGGATATTAACAATATAATAATTACTCACTGGATAAATTCTGACTATTTTTTAACCATCAATGTAGTAATAATGATATCAATAATAATTGATGGTAATTAATAATAATTAATAATAATTGGCAATAAACAATAATAATAACAATAGTTAATAATAATAAAAACGAATAATGATAATTAATAATGGTAATACTAGCGGTAACAATAATAATAATAATAATAGTAAGAGCAATATTTCTTATAACTATTTTATCTAAAACAGTCGCTTTCATTGTTAATTATGAGATACTCTTTTATAATGTATCCATTCTATTTCAAGAAAAAAAGAGAGAAATTTAATTCGAGTAAATTTCTAAAATTGAATTTTGGCTAAATTAACCAGTTTTGCTTGCTTTCGTAAATTCATCAAATCGGTTCTCGTAGCTCATACCCTACCATTATGGAAATTAATTTTACCTTACGAATGCTTTAGGATGACAAGTAAAGAACAGATGCGCATTTTTTGGAAGCTGAATAAATAATAACCTGTTATCAAAATGATGGTTTTGATACTGTAGCCTTGTGATTTTCTCTCTCTCTTTCTCTCTCTCTCTCTCTTACTTCTCTATTTTTCCTTCAAGTCAATGAAACATTTAAATAAGAGATTTGAGTAAACTTAAATATGAACTTAAGAATATAATATTAGGAAATTTTTAAGGAAATCAAAATTACGATAAGTTACAATACATTTCAAATCTTAACGATCATTTCAGATTGTTTTTCACTTTTGCTAAAATACTATTATTGCTATCAGTGAGGAATTACTGTAGCAAAAGGTAAGATAATTATATTCAGCGAGTAAATAAATCATCGATGTAATTTTCTTCACTTTAACAGAAACAAAAAAAAGGTAGCGAAAACTTGAAAAAAGCGGCAAAAAAAAAAGGAAGTTTACATACGAAAGAAGTAATTAGTAGGACGATAACAAAATTTTTATGAGTAATGAAAAAATGAATTAAAAAATTTCGGAGTTTTTGTGGATTTGTTTAACCTATTCCTTTCTAACTAATCATTTCATTTCATCACATCACATCTCATCTTATCTTACCTCATATCACATCATTTCATTCGTTCACTTTTAACTTATCATCCACCCATTCATCCATCCATCCATCTATCCATCCGTCTGTCAATATCTCTGTATCCGTTGAAAATTTTTTTTCTCTGCTTCATGTATTGATAATGATTGGAAAGGCAATAAAAACGTAAAATTTACGCCCATTGTTTGCAAGTTATTCTTTGAATTTGTTTGAAAACTCTTTTATTCAGTGAAGAATAAGGGAGAGAGAGAGAGAGAGGGAAAGAGAAAGAAAGAAATTTGAAGATGAAATAGCTGAAATGAATTTAAAATAAAAAGAATTTTTTCCGATCGGAAAAAAGTGGCAAAATTTTTTCTCTGTTTTTTCAGTAAAAAAAGAATTGTTGTTAAAAGTGTTTTTTATTTATTCCTTTAATCATAACGTATCCGTAAATATTACATACGGAAACAAATCCGTAAATATTACATACGGAATGAAATGAATGGAACATACGTAAATGAATCGCTACTAATTTTCTATTAGATTTCATTTATAAGATAATTGAATTGAAATAAATGATCCGGTGATCCGATATTTCTAGAACAAGCGAGGAAATACAAAGAAAGTATTTAAATTATATTGGAATAAGCAAATCGAGGGATATGATACGTCAACAAGTTGATAGATGATAGACGCATTCATTTGATTATTTTTCAAAACTCCTTCCACTTTGTTAAAATTCAGGTACCATTGTCACCCTCATCACAATTTATTGGACCACATTAAAGTGTGTACATATCATTGATATATGTCTGTGTGTGTATGTATGTACATGCATGTGTATGTGAGTATGTATGTATGTATGTATGTGTAGACGATCGTGTATGTTATATGGTGTGTGTAAAAATTTTTGCGAAATATAATCATTTTTAAATGCCTGGTTGCTGATTTAATGACTTTTACGATTTAATGACTAACAGCAGCAATAGCAAAAGAGGAGATAGTTCGATTTTTAGGGGCAATGAAATGAAATTTTTAAGATGGCAAAAGAAGGAAAAAAAATGGATTTGAATTAGTAATTTCGTATAAAATATAAATAATTATTGCAACATTATATTTTTCAAATAATTGATTAGTATTTTACATTTCTATTCTAACTTTTATAAATATTTTAAAATTCCCGTTTGTTACGTTTCTTTTTTTAGAAAATTGCAAAATCATAATTGAATAATAATCATTTATTTCATACTAAGAAATTAGTAAATAGTTTTATTGTGAAATATTATATTCTTATATAACTATTTTATAAACAATCGTATTCATAGAATATCCAATGAGATATAAGAAGACAACATAATACATCAATTATACCTTATCTTTTGATTATTTCCATAATTATGATAATGAATGGCAGAAGAAAAAGATTATGATGATGATGATGATGATGATGATGATGATGATGATGATGAACTTACAATTTTCTTTCCAATGAATACTTACTTGTCTACTCTGTTTTTGCATTATTTTCAATTTCTATTAAGAAAAATGCGAAAATAATTGCAAATTCTTAAAATCATTAAAGTAATGCCCACTCTTTGCATTTTCTCTCTTCTCTCTCTCTCTCTCTCTCTCTCTCATGCATTAATTCATTCATTCCATCATTACTATGTTAAAATCTATAACTGTCATCAGTAGTAAATCATTCTGTATAATATTACTCAACTTGTCTTCTTATATTCCCCTCACTCATCTTTTCTTATCGAGCCTTTAAAAATAAAATAAGCTTATAGTATGAGAAAAAAAATTTATAATTATAAATGGATGAACATATATGGATAGCTACGCCTAAATCCATATACTTTTTCATCGTCCTTCCTCTTATTCAATAATCATAAACTACCATATATTTCACATATGCTCCATTTCAGGAATGAATGATATAATTTTTTGGGAATGCATACAGACATGATGAAGTATTCCGGATATCATTTGTTAATCCTTCAGACGATTACTCACTTTCCAGAAAGTCGATTATGTATAAAGTTATAAAAAGTATCGTTGTAATACTATTGATGTAAGAAATTAAGATTAAATTAATTTAATAGTTTCATTATGCCATTACTTACTGATACTCTTTATACAGTGACTAATTAGCTATACACAACATGCATTGATTAAACAGTTTACTATTATTGATGAACTTTTTAGTTCTCATATCCAAATTCAATGTAATATTTGTAGTAGTAATGTTGAAATAAATATGTATATATACAGAATACCTGGGATATGTCACATTCCCGTCAAATATTTTTATCATACACTAATAATAGTTCACCTTTGACTTTTGCTATTATTATCAATTTTTTTCTTTTACTAATAGTTAATAGAAAGTGTAAAATAGTGAAAACCAATGATATCGTGGAAAATCAAATGATGTTTTTATATGAATAATCGATAATTCTCGAATTAATACGCATTATTATTTTTTTAATTAACATATATTTGAAATTTAATTAATTTTCAAAAATTGCAATTTAACGAGGAAAAAATTAATTCCTATTCTTCTTACCACTCACTTCACCTAATAGAATTAATAATTGGATTTAATACAAATTTTTAAAAAGCATATATATTACATTACTGTAATATCGGACAAATTAGAATTTAGAAAAATTCAGTATTTCTTGAACGAAAAGTAAAAACAAAAAAAAAGCGAAAAAAAAGTTTTTCAGTAATTAAGACTTCATTTTTTATCTATACAAATAGCGCTTGAAGAAGAAATTAATTTTCAAAAATTACAATCTAACGAGGAAAAGAATTTCTATCCTATCTCACGAGTTACTTCATCCATTAGAATTAATAATTAGATTTAAGAGTTAGCGAATGATCCATCACACATATCATATAACGCTTAACATCGTTGAATGAAAGCTATGATAGGTTGTTGGGTTGGCTGGTTAGATAGATAATGAAATATACGGAGGAGATATATGATTATGAGTGAGAGATTGCCGGTTTAATATGTTTGGTTTATAAGAAATAATCTCCACCTTTACCAATTATTTCACCAACAGCTGTCACACACATACATACACACACAGACACAAATACACACTACACAGATAGGAAAATTATGTGTATAGCTAAAGAGAGTTATATATATATATATTTCTGTCCTCTCCCAATCATAATTCTTTCATTGAAAAGAAGCGAAAGCACTACTGGCTCTTTCAATAAAGATGTATGATTGGATTACGGTAATATGCGCCATTCATATCATATTTGTGTTCCCTTTAGCATATATATTACATTACTGTAATATTTAAACAAATTGAATTTAGAAAAATTTAAAAAATAAAAACAAAGAAAAACGAAAAATAAAAACAAAGAAAAAGTTTTTCGGTAATTAAGTGCTTCATTTTTTTGCCCTATGCAAATAGTACTCAAAAACAAATTCCTTTTTTCCTTTTACCTCTCTTCTCTCTCTCTCTCTCTCTCTCTCTGTCCTTTTATATATAAGTACTTATCACTTTTTTAATTAATCTCAAAAACAGTCAGAAACAGTAGTAAAACTTTTAAATTATAATTAGAAGAAGCCTTTAGAGTAGTATTATTCAAAATGGAAAAAAATGTACATAATATATATAAAATAATTTAGAAGCAAATTACTAATTGTTGACAGATATTTGATCAAATATCAAAAGATTGTTTGTTATGTTTCTAAGAGAAGATTTCCTTTATCGTTATCTTTGTCTTTAAGATGTTGTGGAGACAGATTATTTCTATCTCACTAACACTTAAGAAAATAGGGAAAAGGGAAAAGACAAGTTGAGAGGGATGGATGAGTTTAGTAGTAACTTTTCCAACAACATTTGCTGGATCCAACAAGAGTTATCAATTATTGTCATTGCCGAAGGTGACGAAGTAATTCGTCAGTGTTGTTGATGGATGATTGAAATTATTTGTTATTCGCACTTCTTATTTTCATAATTCTTTATCTAAATTGCAATCTTTTAAGATGAAAATGAAGTGAAAATTAATTGGATAAGATAGAATAGAATGAAATGAGAACATAAGGTCGAATTATTCCAACGAACAATTTCATCAGAGATATATACATGTAAACAGATTAAAACAATATAATGCAAATGGGTAGAGGAGAAATGAATTGAAATAAAATTTAAAGTCGTATAAATAGTATAGAATAGAAATAATAAGTATAGAAATATAGAAATAATAAGCAAAAAAAAAATCGCAATGCTACAAAACTTTACGAAAAACTAAATAAAGACGATAATTGAAGAAAATTTGGCATATCACAGAGTCATTCAATAATGTTATCAAATCATTCAATAATGTTACTTCTTTGAATTACAACAAAATTTCAATTATCTCTGAGCATTTAATGTTATTTCGCATAATTGCATGGTAATAGTTCGCCTATTAGAAGAGAGTGAAGGATAGCAAAAATGCGAGAGATAATTTTTTCAAATTTAGTTATTGAATTAAAGGTCAAATATGCAAAACATTCCGAAATTGTTTTGTTGGAGTAAAATTAACAAACAAAACTTTTTGGAAAGATGACAGGAAAACTTTTACAATGATGGAATTCATATATTCAAATGCTTATTCCTTTTGTGGGATAAATAGTTTTCTTTTCAGTGAGTTATTTTTCTTATCATTAGAGATTTTAATTAAGTTAAAATTTTTGAATTTATCTTTTTTTACATTAATTATATCGGATATTGTATGAATAACATTGTTTTTATAATACTATTGTATCTCACAATATCATATTAAAAAATTGACCGTTAATGCCTAACATGGATTGAATCCAAAAATAAACTAATAATTAGCCTGTTTAGCTTCCATTTTTTCTAATATTCATTATTTCCCAATTATTTCTCTCTCTCTCTCTCTCTCTCTCTCCCTTCTATTCACGCTAAATACTAATTCATATACGACAAATAGAAATTCACTTAATAGAATGAAACGTGTTCGCATGAGAGCACGTCGAAAAACGTAGTAGCATTGCGTGAGAAATGTCGTATTAATGAATGAATGATCTTGCTGTTAGCTAATACATCCCTTTGAAGGATATCGAATCAGTCGTCATTATGGTTCATTTTGAGGAAGCTCATCAACGATTCAAACTTCCTCTTATACCAAATGAATATATGTGTGCATGTGCATGCGTACATGGTTGTTATTCATGCATACATACACACACTAGCACACACATGCACACAGACAGACAGACAGACGGCTCTCTTTCTAGTTAAACGATTGAAAGCCATGATTTACATTTTCTAATTAAATACACGATAATTGTTGAGATGATGGACCACGCTCGACTCATGCACAAACCACATTTTTCAAATGCTACCCCGCAATTTTGACATTACGACGACAAAAATCATCTCAACTGAAAAGAACTCCAATACGGCTAGGTATCATTTGAATGTCGTCAGCATGAGGGTATTACGGATGGTGCAATACTTGCTTGCTATCTATATTTCTGCTACCAGAAACACATTAATTCTGAAAAAGGACAGAAAGTGAGTAACATTTAAAACTACCAGAGGTACCAGTAGAATTAAAATATGACAGACTAATATATGTTCCGATTGTCAGAAATATAAATTCTTCAATATAAAAATGAAACAGTATCGATTATAAAAAAGGTAATTCCCGGTAATTCTCCTGACTTTGATTTGTCTACCAAAACAATCCAGTTGATAATTTATTGATTAAAATTTTATTTGCAAATGAAAAATTAAATCAAGACTTGCGCAAACAATTTTAAAATGGATTTCAATTTAGGATGAAGTGATGAAATAAATTGATCGAATAAAATTAGCAAATATCAATTAACTAAATGGAAAGAAAAAAGAATTTAAAAAATCCTTTTTATTAAATTAAAAATATAATTTGATGTAATACCCTCAGATACACCACCACAATCATCACCACTACCATCACAACCTATTGCTACTAATAATACTGGTCATCTTAATGGTGGTATATCACTTTTTGGGGTTCAAGTAATAAATTGGGTTCTAAGGTAGCCTTTAACAGTTGGATATATGGATCGATAGCCATTCAGATTGAAATTTACGATCGCTTCTCTCTCTTTCTCTCCACCACCTTTTGGATCAGTTAGGGAGACAAATGGACAGGCGAACTACAAAACATACACAATATGCGTAAATTATGGCAACAACAATTGGGCGAAAGGTTCAGGATGGGTTAAGGGTCAATCAGCTCGTTTAGCTTCTATTGATAATAGAGGAAATAAAGGAGAGGAAATAGTAAGGAAAGAAAAAAGGAAAGGTTCTTCCCTTCTTCTTCTCCTCTTAAACCAAATGATCAGCTTCAATAATATCGACCTTTTCCATAATTCCTATTGTAAAAGTGTATAATACAATTCCTCATAGCTTTCTTCTTCCTTTTTTACATCCAATCCTCGGATTACAAGACAATTAGTCATTACTGTAATTGTCATAATATCTTCTTATTTTTACAACCGTTTTGATGGTTTAACTCACCATATGTTTATTTGTTTGTTCATTTTCATCCTTTCCTTGATTATTGTGTGGCAAAATTATTGCAACTTTAAAATTCCTTATTATATTCATAAAAATGAAAATTATTATTTATGAAAAATAGTAATGGCATATGTGCGCAATAAATTCTAACAAAATTATTATACTTTATTTATTCGACAAATTAACATTGGATCGGATCGGATCGGGAAAAAATTAATTTAGATCTTATGAGCTAAACAGGAGAACGTCTTGATTGAATTTTTGGTACAGTACTGAAGTACGTCTAATTAATCAAATATCAATTTATTTGCTTGTCCTTTACTTCTTCTACTCTTTTTTCGTTAACTTGAAAATTTACAAAACTTCTAAAGTAATTCAAAAACAAGTCATCTATTATATTACTGATGGTAATTATAAATGCTCGAGGCAAAAAAAGATCTATCTATTATTCATCTCGAGTTTAACGAATAGATCGTTTTAAAGTTTATTTTGTCGAAAGCATATTTCATTGCACTCACTAATTTCTCAGTAACCAACATTTTCCCTTTTTTTAAATTAAAGCCTTAGAAATTCAACTATGACATCGAAATCTTTTAAAAAATGCTATTTGAATTTTTTCCTTCGATGCTTTAAAAATTAGTTACAAATTTTTGAGACTTTGCAATAATTTAATTTCAAATGGGAAATTTTCTTTCGAAAAAAAAATATCAATTATTTCGATAGAAAACAAATTAATTTATTTTCCATTAAAACAAATGGCAGAAAAATGGAATGAAAAAAAACGTAAAAAAAAGGAAGAAGGAAAATTTCAAATTGCAACAAAATGGTTGTTGCCAGATAAATCGTTAGAATATAACTTAATCGGCAACCAAAAGAAAATGGCCGAAAAAATTTACATCTTTTTTTAATTTAATTGCTTCAAAAAAGAATACGAAGGAAAGAGAGAGAGAATAGTAATTTAGAAAAGAAAATTGGTGCAAATATATTTCATTAATATGTTTCACTTCGCTTCTCTTTCATTTGTTGGAACACATTCAACCATCCAACCAACCAACCAACCAACCCAATCAACCAACCAACCAACCAACCAAAATTACTGTCATCCACATTATTCCATAATTTTAACTAACTAATTCAATTCATATTCTCTCTTTATACGCTAAAACAAATTGCTACTAAATTCTACTACGCCTACTACCACTGCAAATATTGTTGCTATTTCTTTCCTATATTCACTAATCAATTTTTATTACATTCTTTTTTTTTCATTCTTCCTATCGCTTCACCCTCTTTCTACCTTTCTTCTTGTCAACATTTCCATTATACATACTTATGTATGTGTGTGTATGTGTGTGTGTGTCTGTGTATGTGTGTGTGTGTGTGTATGTGTGTATATATGTTTCGTTTTTAGGCGCAAAATTTCAAAAGAAAAATAAAATATAATTCTATTTAACTGCTGCAGCAATGGACACATTAAAATTGCGTTGGAATTTTGTTGGGTATAATTGACTTCAACTGATTTATTACTTATTATTCCTCCATCTATTTCCCTTTTTCATCCCTTTTTTTTTTATTCACTTTTCACTTCAAAATTTGAATTTTCCATCTGTTGTTGTTGCTGTTGTTGTTGTTGTTGTTGTTGTTGTTGTTGCTGTTGTTGTTGTTGTTATTGTTGTTGTTGTTGTTGTTGTTGTTGTTGTTGTTGTTGTTGTTGTTGTTGTTGTTGTTGTTGTTGTTGTTGTTTTCCTCTGTTAATTCGTCATACGGTAATGTGTAACTAAATCAGAGAATTGTTTCGAACTGATAACTAATTGAGATTACCATAATTTCAATCGATCATTTAACGCAATGCATATTTCTGGGAGAAAGCATATTGGATAGCTTTGTATCTATCTAGTTTTGCTTACTTTCCTCATTACTTAACCTTTCCAAGTATATTTCAAATAACTTTCTTGACCATTAAAATAAGGAAATCAGACAAAGTTGCAGTTGATGATATTACCGTCACTACTACCAGTACCTGAAATAATAAATCAAATCGAACGAACTCAAAAGACTTAAAAGGATTAATATAAAAGTAGAATTAACAATCAAAAATGTTTCTTCATATTTTCGAAATTTAATGTTATAAGGCAATAAATTTCACGACAGGCGGATATTCCATCTTAAAAGGAAAAATTGGAAGTTCATTGATTTGTTCACATGCAAAGCTAATCAATGATAATAATAATAATGATAAAAAAAATGATGGATAAGGAAAAAGGACCCGAAGATATGATTGGTATAAAACACGGGATTCATCTGGAATAGGAAAGCAGAGGGCGGACTCACTCCTGTCATCTTCAATTTTGAAATATAACCAATGATTGTGCTTGTCAGGCCATCACCTCCTTGTTAAGTGTACATGTCATGTCACATGGAACAAGTAACCCCTTCCTTCTCTCTTAACGTAAATATTATATTTCTGTCATTGATGTCCGTCATTTCCTTCGTCATCCACTCCGATTATCTGTTTCTCTACACGTTTCCCCATTTTGAAAGAATTCAAGTATGATATTGCCTTAAGGCGGTTGACGCAAATTTCACCTCTCATATAACAGAAGGATGTTTGATTAAAATGCTAGGTGAGAAGGCTTTGGATTTGAATGACATGATACCAACGACACGTTGCTACGTTGCTGAAGTAGGTAACTGTATCGTTAAATTTATTAACAGTATCATTTTATGAAGCAGATACCGTAAAATCATAGTTTCTATATCGAATAGTTTGCAACAATTGATGGTAACTGATTGCAATTCACTTTAAGTTAAAATTTTGGCATCTATTATTTTTAATATTTGATTTCCAAGTCGCGAAAACATATCCATAAATAAAATCTTTTTACGTTTTTTTGAAATGCTTGTAGTAAAATTGCATGATATTTGAAGTAAATCATTCCCACACCAAATGTAGGATTCTCAGAATCATACCTAACGTTCAGTATAGCATATTGGTTATGATGTCGCATGAACTGTACGTACTGATTCCTGCTAATCCTTCAAAGCCAAGAAGAAAGAAATTCTGATCGATGATTCAGATCACTATGCTTTCTTATTTGGCAATATCCGTATTATTTTGATTTACTTGAAATATCTGGAAATAGTACTAAGAACTTTTTCCTCTTCCATGCAACTATCCACTAATGTTCAAGTTATATATTCCGGCAGTCCCTCGCATCCTTTTCCGTTGTAATGCTGCAGAAGAAAAGTCAAAATGATATTAGTGGACAAAGAAAATCATATTATTCGCTTCCCTTCTCTTTCTCTCTTATCTATAAATGTATAATTAAAAATGGCAAGCTCATATAATTGGATTTATTTTATCTGTCCATTCGTCCAATCCATCCAATCGTTTGTTTGTTTCACTTACTTATCTGTCTGTTTATGGTATAACTGCTCAAAATAAAAGATAAAATGATTGATTGTGATGACTATAAAATGCGATTAATTGAAGAAAATGAAAAGAGAAATACAATAAAAGCTATACGTAATAATAATAATATTTTAAGAAACAGAAACAAAAAGTAACATATGCTCCAACAAATATTAACAGATTTAATCTTTTACTAATTAATAATTATATCATATCATATCAGATTTACAACAAAATTATATAAATTAAATAAATGATAAAGCTGGGAAGACACTGCGACACTGTGACATCATAATGATATTGTTAAGGAGACGATCGTATAACGTAAGCTCTCGAAATGCAAAGGAATGAAATAATAGAAGATATATTATCATAATGACAATAAGGAAAAATACACATTATCGCCAAGCTGTCAATTAATGCCAACCAAATAAAAAAGTAACAATATTTGCCATTGTATAAGATAATGCTTAAATGAGTTAAGGCATTATTCTCCAACAATTTGTTAATTAATGTGAGGGGTTGTGGAAGGCATAACACAAGGATTGAAATATTAGCAGTTTTAATCATTGGGATCTCTTTAAAACTGTTACATATAATAACTATATTGCATTAATTTCGAAATAATTAGAAATTCGAAATTATGACATCAATAAATGGTATTACATCATATTGTTATTACAATATCGAAAAGTTTACAATCTTCGCTTCTCTTCAACCTTCCCTCTTTTTCTTTTATTGGATTTGAATGGTCAAGCACGATGGCTATTATTTAAATATATTCGAATTAACTGACAGTTATTCCGCAATTCTCTCCAACATAATTTCAAATTTTTTTCATAGTTCAAAATGATGTCTTCTTTACTGTGCAATATTTTCTGTATTGAAGTAATCATCATCTCAAATTTCATAAATTCTTTCTCTCTTTTCTTTCTCAAATTAAATATCTCTCATTTTTTCTTACTTTTTCCATTTTTTGCTTTCTTCTTTTTTGAACAGAAGAAAAAATGGATTCTTTGATGGTAAATAATATCCTTTAGGATATTAATATCTCATAATATCCATTTCCATCGATCATCACTAATTCATTATTGTTTAATTTTTGAATTACCTCAGCGATTCTATCCATTTTCCCTCCCACTTTTAAAATTATTCCATGTCTTTGTATTGATTTGTTGAATTAAGTACAACGAAAAATTGAAATTAGTTGACTGGAACTAATAAAAAATTTCAAGTGTAATTAGAGTTTGCCGAACATTCAACTGATTGCCTTTTATTGATGATAAAATGAATGTTGGATAAGCTTATGAATGATTATGATGTTTTCGACGGAAGATGAAACCTTTGTGCATGTCTGGACGAGGATATGGTGATACGCAAGCCTGAAGCTTTTGCAATTATTCCAACATTCAATATTGCATATATTGGAAACAATTGCTCAACTTTCTAAATGAGCCACTTCTTCATATCAATCGTTTCAATCGTTCAATTTTGTCGAACCGATGATCAAGTTATCGATAGATTCTGTAGCTCAGTTGATAAGGAAGTAATTCATTATTAAGAAATTTCAGTTAAAAGATGGAATAATTTAATGTAAATGGAAAGATTTCATCAATGTGTAAAATTTTAAACTACGATCTTTATGATCAATGAATCACAATGTTGGTAATCTTTTAAGAATATCAAATGATATGATAGGATATAGTAGATATCCTTGAAAGAACAAAATGAATTGAAGAATGGAAATGAGAGCTCATATAAGTTATACAAAGACAGGTTAATTAGACAATAATTAAAAGGTCATATTTCAATAGCATATGCTCAGAAAGTTGCCCATAAATAAAAAGAATAATTAGCAAATTTTGCTGTTCAGCAAAATTTGCTAATTATTCTCATTCGACAAGATTGATCTGAACTTAGGATTACTTTAGTAACAAATGAATGAAGCGGAAATGCTTGATAATCAGTGGTACATATCCCTTGATTATTATTACTGTCTTCACCGAATATGATTTATGAAATGAATAGACAGCAACCTTCCTCGGTGGCTGATTTCACCTGTTGTTGATATCTTTTTCTTAACTGATTAATTTTGTGCAAGCAATAAAAGAAGAGACTTGAACTAAACTTTGATAACATAATGTTTTATTTTATCATTTACATTTCCATTGAAATACATAATTTAAATTAAAAACATTATAAACAGAATTAGAATAATTACGTAGACATATACATGATCGTGCTCTTAGTCGTTTTTGTTATTCGTTTCACTCTAAACTTCGAAATTTTCATATATGCGAAAAAAACTTTTTGCTAAAAGTTTTAAATTATAAAAATCGTAGTCATACCATCTTAGTAGTCACTAAGAGCATTAACAAATGGCATTAATAATGCAATGCTTATAAGAAAGAAATCTTAGAATACACTTTGAGCGGTATAGATCAAAATATTACTATTATTATCACTCACTACTAATCAATCAACTGGTCGCCGCCATCCAATGCTCAACAATTTAATATTTAGCGTAGCGGCAAATACTTCACAAATAAGCCAATTGTTAGGATCGTAAATATTACGAACTGACATATTCAAACGACAGAAAGAGCTAAATTGAACCAATCCATAAAGCGTAGAGATTGCTAATAATCATTTCCCCGCCTCAATTCGAAACAAAATTTCCACACTTCAGAAATTATTGAATTCATTAATTATCATTGTTACTTTTTAAAAAAAAAAACAAATGCGTAAAATTTATAGTATCATGGATGTTTTTCTTTTAAATAATTCCGATATCATTGAATTACAAAAATGATGAAATTCGGTTTCACTCAAAATTTTAAAACTTAAATTACATTTAATTATATATTTTATTTCGGTCAGATCTACGAATTCTCGCAATATTTTAATATTATAGAAAGTTTAATAGAAGTTTAACAAGTTTAACTTTCCGAACAGTTTTACTAAAACGGTTAAATAGTACAGTATGTCAGGAAAATGGTTTTTCACGACTTTCTCGATTTTCGGGTTTGGTTTTTCACGAATTTCATTGGGTTCGGTTCTTTGTAACAGATGAAATGACGTGACCATGGTAAAATACATAATTTACAAAATATATAATCATAAAAGTTAGTAAGCAATTAGTCAATCTTCTTTTCTCGCTTTCTGATGATTATGTATTTACAGTCCAATCACAGTCTTCCCTCATGAGATTTAATTATGCTTTTCAAATTAACAAAACAATTTGAGCCTCTCAATCAAAATCACCAAATTTTCTGTTAGATTTAAATAAAATGAATTGAATCATTCATCGAATGATCTCAATTCTTTTATCTTCCGATCCGAATAAGATAAATAAATTCATATCATCAAATAAATGAGTGATAAGAGAAAGTCGTCCGAAAAGTAAACAAATATGAAATGAATAATTGAGAAGCAGAGAATTAAAACTGATAAAAGATGTTTACATGAATTATTTGAAATTTCATTCTTCAAGAATAACAAAAAAAAATGAAAGATATGGCGTTGTAAAATTTATACATACAGATGAATGAAATATACAGATGGCATTAATTGCTTAACGAGACAAATGGTAACGAACAAACAAGCAATTGAACTAACAGTAATAACCAATCGAAATGAATAAGCAAACTGATTAGAATGTGAAACAAATAGAATGTGAATAAGGAAATAAGCTAATGATAAGCACTTAAATGATTGATTAATTGAATAAAAATTAATTGGCTAATTCGGAAAACCGCAAATAACGAACCCAAAAAAATTCTGATAAAAAAAAGCAACAAAATAAAACTTTATTATAAACGATGAAACTTGGAAGATACATGCAATTTCAATTTTGTATGCATGAAAACTTTTATGAATTTATCATTTTCACTAGACAATGCTGATTTAAATGATATCAATGCTTTGTTTTATCATTTAATTTATATTTATTAAAGAAGAAAACAAATGCCTAATATGAATTTGCAAAAGGAATATAATAAAAGAAAGAAATTAATGAATTCAAACAATGACTAACTTTTTCACCGTTTAATTTTCAATCATTGAGCTCTGAGAAACAAAGAAAGAGATGGAGAAAGAGAAAGAACGACGAAGGGTAAGAGATAGGAAGAAAGGAAAGAGATGAAAAACAAGATTAGTTGTACTAGTTGCATAAATGCTATCGAAGATCATAACCGACCGAACAATTATTTAATCTTTGGAATTAGCGATGGAAAAGAAAAAGGAAAAAAACAAAGAAATGATTAATGTTGCCGTAGTTGGTTGGCCAGGTATGCTGCTTGCTGCTGCAAAATACCTTTTCACCTCGTTGAAGGTATCTTTAGCTAATTTTTAGATAATATTTGAATACTCAACTTAAACGACAGATACCAAGATGTTGAGGGAATAAATGCAGAAAAATTGATATACAACACTGCAAAACTCCAATCTAGGTAATACATTATTCGGGTGACACGATTACAACGCATTTGGACCACATCCTTTTAATGTGTAAAACTGTTGAACGACAGCTACGGTTTTCGCACCACATTTAATATTAAGCTTATTAAGTTCCCATTTTCCTTGTATTTACTTATTATACACCTGACTTTAATCGGATTTGCCCCTCGATATTATAACTCCTCACCTTAGCTTTAAATATTCGAATTTCCTGAGCTTTTTTTTTGACATACTACCCAGCACACACATGTTTGCAATTTTAGCACTTTATTTTGTTTCATTATTAAATCAGTTCCTTAAACCTTCCATCTTTTTTTAAAGCTTTTTATTCGATGTAGAGCTTTAAGCGACAAACAAGAGTTTACAAAGAAATTTGAAAATAGATTACGAAAATTATTTCTGAGCTTATGAAATCACATTCCAAAAGTCAGAACTAAATTAGTCAAGGCCAAATAAATTACAAAAAGAGTAAAATCAGGTGACATGGTTTAACTGCACTGTATTTATATGAGTCGAATTAACAGACAATAAAATAAATTTTATTTCAAAACTAAGGAAGTACCATGACCAATTTGGAAAAGACCTTTAGCATAAAATCAACATTTCAGCTATTCATCACATTTCGAGAAGCTAAATTTGAAATGAAGCAGTAAGGAAAAATGAATAACGAAATTTCTATTAGTTATGCAAACTTATGCACTTGTTTTCAGTGGATAACAAGACGAAAATTAATCCGCAGAAGATAGGCGTAATAAATTTGAGGTCAGGGAAATATTTCTGAACTTAATAAAATCATATCTCAAAATGAAGTTACAGCTTGAATATTCAATTAAAATCAAGGACTTATATGAGAACATTACCTTTTGTAGGTAAGCAATAACTTCCTATTTCGTAACCGAGAACTATTTTTTGGAGTTCAGAATTTCCTCCGTAATGAAATCACTGGAAGTAAAAGCCTTAAAAAAGATAAAAACAAGAAACCAATAAAAACTTTCAGTAAATCACAGTATTGGTTTAGTAAAGTTAATTCATCCGAAATATCTGGACGATTATTACTAGAGAATTGATGGAATGAAAGAGGGATAGTTTATAAAATTCAAAATCACTGGAAGTAAAAGGGCTTTTACTTCCAGTGAATTTTTATCGTAATAAGAAAAGTCCAATACAATTTCCAAAATCTTAATTTCAAATTCATAACCGCACAAAGTTGTTTTCACCGTAGAAATAATAACTTTTGATAGTTATTATGATAAAATCAAACTCTGTCCATTTCATGCATCTGTCTAATACCAATTTCAGATATAACCCAAAAACAAATTCGCAACTTATACAAATAGGAGAACATCAATAAGACAGATAATTTTACTTTCATTTAAAAGATTTAAGTTTATGAAAGAAGTAAATTCTATCTGTAGCTAAATTAAAATTCACAGTAAAATTTCGACAGATTAACCAATCAAAAAAAGGCGGCTCTTTACGTATACATCACTGCTGTCCAGTACCGCTTAGAAGTCGATCGATTGCGGCGTTTACATCACCAAATGTCGCAAGTAGCGCTATAAAATAATTATTACAGTCACCATTCAAAAATTCTAATGTTTCCCATCTTTATTTCCTGTTCGTGACAGAACCTTGTTCTGCTCTTACTTTTTCAAGAAGCTGAATAATACAATATAAATATTAATTATTATTCATTCAGTAAAAAAATCGGTAAAAAATGAAATGATAACAAATATGAAGACAGGCTTATACAATAGAAAATGTACCCACCTAAAGGAGGATATGATCATTGCAAGCAGGAAAACAATCCTTTCAACCACAGGTTTCTGCTTTCTTTTTCCTCCATTATCATTTAATGGCTACTTTAAAACTTATTCATACATGGGTTGCAAGAAAATGCTTATTCTTTGCTCTAATTCCCGTTTCATAATTTAATACTGGTTATTTCTTAAATAAACCATCTAAATATACCATCCCCAATAATACCATCCCACAAGCCTGAAGTAAGACGAAAAATCAAAATTTTAAGCTAGCTAATTAAGTAATAGATGAAACAAATTATCATCTTGGTCTGAACAATTATTATACAGGAGTTCTGATACAACCAGGGGGAAAAAAACGAGCTGAGGAGAGTGAGGTAATTATATTTAGCGACTGAACATGAATGACAGAAAAGCCAAGAACATTTTGTGATTGTCAACTAATTCTGCAATCTATTTGATTCGAGGAATCATTAAGTGCTGAGATTACCTTGAATATTCGCTTCTTGATTACTGAATCCCATACTTGTTAGCTGCTCTAATTGACTACGGTAACGCTCTTCTGGCGGTTGTGTCGATCCACCCTGAAAGTCCTTGTTTTCGGATAAGCAAAAATTCCTCAAAATGATACCAACGAACTTCACTCAAAGCGTATTTCAAATCTGCGATGGCATTAAGATTTGGATGCATAGAGATCAACTACACTGTAAAACAAGAATTATAACTTCAATCAATTTACAGCAAGTAAACTGCTGCAGTACTGCAGCATTGTACAGCCACTAAAAAAAGTAATCTCAATTCCATGCTAATGTTCTGTTTCTTATCACTGCTTGATTTTTAAAGGTCCATTGGACTTACAAGAGTTGCACCAGTCATTTGTCTAATTAAATTAAGCATCATCATTGCTTGCTCTGTGGTCGGAGCAGAGGGGGCCGTTGTTGTCGTCGTTCCTGTACCCGGCGCTGTGCCAATTGTGGTTGAATCGCTAGAAAAATGGAAAAAGTTTGTGAAAAAAATCTCTGCCTTTTAAATTATTAGACATACACCAGTCGATCGATGATAGTCTTATAATCCACTTTTCCAATTTGAAGAATGAGAAAATTTCTAATTTTATCATCATAAGTAAATGACGAGAAAGTGTACCTGGTAGTGGTACTAGGCGTCATTGTAGTTGCCGCTGGAGCAGTTGGAAAACTGGAATGTTATGAAACGATATTATATGAATTCTCATTCACATATTACATGAATTCCTATCATTTTTTTTACGTGAATAGTAATGAAAAAAAGATCTTACAATCCAGGAGGTAAAAGTTGTGGAGCTTCACGACGTAAAGTATCCATGCCAGTATGAATTTGATGGAATGCTTCAAGCACTCTTGGATTAGAAATTGCTCGCAACATTTCTGGATTTTGCATCTGAAAATTTGATACAGAAATGTTGAAACCGGTCTGTAGATCCTATAATATATAAATAAGTTCCGTTCTTGAACGATTGCTTCTACGATAATACCCCGTTAATTACTGGTAATATAAATAAAATGAAATCCCAGCAATCAAAAGCGCCACCAAACAACTCGAAAACTGAAATAAGCGCAAATTTTGGAAATAGTTACGATGCATGCTGTTAAGGATAATTCGAAAGAAATCATAATATTTTGCTTAAGCTGATGAAAAACAAGAATTCAGCCTATCATAATATTTTGCTTAAGCTGATGAAAAACAAGAATTCAGCCTATCCCACTTCGGATTTTATTTTAAAACAAATAATTATAAAGTCATACAGTATTCCGAAAATGTGGCATAGCATTCCGTATGTACTGCTCCATAGATGATGAAACTGCGGGGCCCGACGCGAGCATCTCAAATCGTGAACAACATTATTTTGTTATAGTAGACAAAATAAAGTAAAACAAAGTAAAAAAAACTACAGACCTGTGATAATAATGACGGATTCTGTCGAATCATATTCATGGCATTAGTAAATGTCTCGCTGTTGAGCAATCGTGAATAAGCATTCGAGTCAGACAACATTGGTGGATTTTCAGGTAAACCAAGAGTATTTGCAAGTTCTGCAACGAAAAACAACAATTGCATGTAAAGAGTTTTATATATATCCCTTTACTTTTAATTCTTAGTTAATAAGGTAATCTTCATTTAATTTCACTTCCCCCCCCCCAGTTTAATTTTAATTTTAATTTAGTTCTAATCACACTCACTTTTTCCTTCTAGACAATAACGAATAGAGAATATAAAGAAGGAATGCGGAATGTTACTAGCACTGTTACACAAGACATTTCCGCCTATTGTCACTTTTCAGGAATCAACTGGAATTTTAACTCCTTAAGTTAGGTTTTCATCATTCTTGGATGCAGAGAATACAATAAAACGAATGAGAGAAGGGAAATGGAAAGAGAGAGACTAGATTGATTATTTTAGCACTTTAGTATTCGCTATTTTAGAGATACATTTTGTAATTATGCAGAACTAAATCATATAATCATTGATATCGGCAAAATAAAGCAAAAATGAAACAACCACATCAATGAAATCAACTTACCAGCCAATAAATTTGTTGAAGGTTGAGAAGCGGTGCCGTTGTCAGCCCCTGTACTGGTAGGAGCGGAACCAGACGTGTTGATAGAGTTACTCCAAGGATTTGGCAATGCTTCAGCATTTTCAACACCAGCACGTTGGCTACGTGATGCTAAATGATGGTGCACAATTATGTGACTAAAAATATTTTAGTACAAACTATTAATCACTTGACATATATGATCGTAATTTAAAAAGCAACAGCACTGCAAGAGTTGATGAATATAAACGTAACAGAAAGTATGACATAGAAAATCTTACCCATATTATTAGAATTATCTACTAAAGTTGCAAAAGGATTGTTAGCGAAAGTACTTGTTGCACTGTTCAACAACGGTTCTTGTACATCTTGATATAAACGTTGTAATGCTGCTTGTCCACCCGGAATACCCTGAAATGACCATTAATTTCTGCCTTAAGTACACCAATTCAATAGACTCTTTCAAATTTAACTAGGTTTTTCGAATTCCGAAAAATTATAATTTTAATACCAATTGAAGATTGGAAAAAAGTGAATAAGAGTAATCAAAACCTGAAGATTCCGTATTGCCTGGTCACGGCTACGCATTAACTCTTGGAACATACTCGGATTTCTTACCATCTCGATTGTCTGCCGAATAACTTCCGGATCGTTCAATAAATGGCCAAGCTCGGGATTTGACTTAAACAACGTTTGGAATTTATTAATCAGTCAAAAGCTATCCAAAACAATTATGATTTAACAAAAATTGGAGTGAGAAAAAAGATTACCTCAATAACCTGTTGAATCTGTGGATTATCAGCAATCAGTGATCGTATTATATCTGGATTGTTCAATAATGATTGAACTACTGGACTATTCGTCATTTCGCGTATTGCTTCTGGATTTTGCATCATATGTTGTGCCATACCCAGTGCACCACTCATTGGATTTCCCCCCATTGCTGCGTTCTAATTTAACAAAAAATCTTAAGAAAAACTACATGGAGAGACTTATAGAAAAGTATGTAGTGTAAAGGAAAATAGAAAACGTTAAAGTTTTTACAAAAGAAATTTAAATGTAATTTTTGAAAATATAAAACAAAAAAGGACTTACTGGTGCTGTTCCAGTTCCGGAAGGAGTACCAGCTGCTGCGGACTGCAACAGGATAATGGTAATAAAGGAAGTAAAATAGTAATAAATATAAAATTGAAATGAGAAATTTCGATGAACAAAATTTTGATAAAATTTTCCTTACCCGCTGTGAATTACGTATGACAAGATGAATGGCCATACCATCTTTAATAGCTGAAATTAATCAGTTCAGAAGATGCAAAAAAATTGAAAAGATATTGCCATAAAATACAAAACAATCAGTTTAAATACGATATTATCTTCACTTAGTTTTTACATGTATCCTTCTCTACCGCATACAAACCAATATGAACAGAAACGGGATTAAGAACGCAGTTCTAGAACTAAACATCACAATTATCGATGTTAGCTACTATTTGTAAAGGGTTTTTTGAAAAAAAAATGTCTTATAGAGTTAAAAGAGAGTCATTAAAATTCAACTTGAAAAGTTCACAAACGCAATCATTAAGATTTAACTTACAAAGTTTGGTGAGTGTTTCGTGATCTTTCAAAATCTTCCCGGAAAAGATAAGACAAAGTTTTTCGGGTGGTTGATTAATTTTTGCCGATAGTACTGCTTTAACCTAGAATATCAATCACTACAATAAAAACAATGGACATAGAATTCAATTACGACTACAATAATGATGTTTACAAGTACTTTTCTAATTGTAGCGTTAGAAGCCATCCGCGCTGTGGTGGTATTTACAACCAAACAAGAAATAGAAAAAATGTAGAAAAACTGAAAGAAAATAAAAAAATAAGCAGACTGTATGACTTATGGTACTCCCAATATCAACGGATGAAAAATCTTGATACAAGATTTTCTAAGTAGTTGCATATGAAACATAGACGATACTGCCATAATTCTGACATATCGGTAAGTTGGAATATAACATTCATGGATAGAAGTGTGAAGGTTCAGTCAATTTTCGAGAATACCCTGCTGCAGTTGTGCCTGATTCCCATAATCAATAATGGGAACATAAGATAAAAAAACATTATATGGTTTACAAAAAATATTCCGACAGCATAAACAAAAAATTTAGCTGTATGATGATTAGTTATACATTTAAATAAGTGGATACCTTTAAAACGGTAGCTTTTTCCGGCACTATAATATCATAACCTTCCGTTGTAGTCTTCACTTTCAGGCTTATTTTGTTTTGAACTTCTTCATCACTACCAGAATCCGTCATTATTGGTCCAAATTCTGGAAATTAAAAACTTACGAAAACCTGACAAGAATGCATCTCATGTAACTATGACAACGTGATGTCTAATTTAATGTGTTTCACCTATACCCATTTCCTATTACTCTCTTCTTTGGGCAAAAATAAAACTCGAAATTGCAAAACTTTTAATTCTCCCAAAATGATTCATCTCCGTACAATCGTGGACCAACTTCTATTCGTCGAACTCCACTTCAGTCATATATTTCACCATTCCATAACAATTTTCTATACCACAAAAAAAAATACGTGATCACCCCAACCACCAACTAACGACTACCTCATACCGACCGAACAAAGACCTATCACGTCCGTCGCAATATCATTTAATGTGGCCGTAACACTAGAGTCGTGGTCCGTTAAATGTAGGCATCATAAGCGATATTATGCGGAGCCCTTACATGGGATGGTCAGTCTACCACTCGGTTGTGTTTCATGGGTTGCGAGCTTAGCGGCATTTTAATTTACTTTATTAAATGTATAGATCTCATAGCTAATTGAAAAAAAAAAAATTGAAAAAATTAAAAAAAATTGAGACATTGGGTCACAGACCTCCCACAGAATTTTATTTTTTGAATTCGGATTCACTCGTAATTTTCTCCCTTTCCAGTTGTTGCTGTTAAGATTACATTAGATTCTCCCAAATTTTTTAGGGGAGGTTTTTAAGGAAGATTTTTAGGGGAGTTTTTAGGGAAAAATATGTTTTGATAATTTAAATTACTTTCGAAAGCTGAATTGCGCACCATCCTCAGCGTGAATTACCTATATTGCAGTTTATGCTCTTGAAAAGTGCAACATATTTTTAACTAAGTATATCACTTCTTATATGGGTTGCTTTATACAGACACCGTGTCATATCCTAAATCTGAATTGACTCATGCTTGTAACCTAATGTATTATATCACTAGTTCGGACTTCATGTTTTTAATTTGAATTGTCCTGCATCCGTAACTTTAATTATGTCATACCTTTAATATCACTCCTACACTACAATGACAAACCTCTAAACAACATGTTTGCTCATTGACTGGATCTATACTAAGCTCTGATCATCTCTGCTATCGTTATTTTTTGCATAATTATTCACGGGAATGTATGGTTGTCCTAGTGATCAACCTATTTAATGTCTTATCAACATTCATAGTCATATGAATAATGATCATGGAAATAATTAAAACCATAGTGTCTCACGGTCGTCATGCAGTAACCGCATGACCATGAATTTGCTCTTGAAAAGATATGGTGAAATCCGTTCCATTATATATTATTTAATACAAATTAGGTGAAATAACTAGTTAGAAACAATACAAATAAGGATAAATAATATAAATGAATGACAAAGAACCAGAAATATGCAGAGATAGTACATGAATGGTTTGTTATCGGGCACGAAAGTGTGGAAGAAAAAATTTAAAAAGAAACAAGCACGAAATTATATCATATAAAGTCTTACATCGTTGAGTTTGTTTCACCATGAGTGGCATAATTCCTAATACCGTTTCATAAGCAAATACTGAGGTGTCATTTAAATTTTACGACATTGTATCAGCTAAATCTTAATAGGACTCACCCTATCGATTAAATATGTTTACATGAAAGCTCATAAACTTCCGTATATGAAAAAGACGGAAACAAAATTTGCCTCTCGAATTCCATTTCACTTATTTAGTATTCTTATTATTAATATATTAACAAGCGCTTATGAATTATTCACAAAGTAAGCAAGCAAGTAGTAAACAACCATAGAAAATAAAAATGACGGACGCTCTAAATTGCTTAACTTTGCTTCATATTCTCCCGCATGAGTGTTACATAATTCTAGCTGAACGATGTTTCAGAGTGTCACGCTTCTTCCAAACAATTTACCGAGGTATATAAAAAAGAAAGCTTGGAAGATAGAGCACTGCAAAACTATTCAAAACAATGCAGAAAAAATTTTTACAAAAAAATTTAATGTAATGCAGATGGGAAGCGTGACATCACTTCTAGCAAGTTCTTTCTGAAAGACATCCTAGTTTTCAATTTTGTGACGCTCTTTATCATTGTAAATCCACGACGAATTCAAATTTAGCTTTGGCCTATATGTAATTATTTCTAAAAGAAATATACAATTCATGCTGCATAGTTGCTTGACCCGTAGTTGTTATTTTGAAAGGAGATGGGAGAAAACAGAAATGAAATGACTTTTAATGCTACCTCCTTGGATCTTTGGTGTTGATTTTACTACTAATGCAATCACTGGTTCCAAAATGGTCAAGATGTGGTGGTATCGGTGGTGGCCGCATAAATGATGTGTGAGATGCACACGGTTCACTGATAACGGCTGAGAGAGGCTTGATTTCAAGGTGTCCGGACGGTGGACACAATGAAGTAAACAATGGTGCTGGACCGTTCAAGAGTGGAGTAGAATGAGATGAGAAGCTAGCTGATGTTCCAGACCATTGTGACGAACTGGCATTAGAACTACACGGACCAGACATATGACGGAATTCCTGCCGATAGTCACGATCACCATGGTCACGATATACATCCGTGTAGTTTCGTTCCCAGTACGAAGTTCGATCACCTGAAGAAATTTCTTGGTACACTTTATTGAGATGAATATATTTCTGCACTCCAATACTGTATACTTCAAATTTTACGGATACCATAAATTACCATTACTACAGACCATTGCAGGTCAACCTGGAGAAAATATCAGCTTGAAAATGACATATTTTTTACGTCATTTTCAAACTGATATTTTCTTTTTTAGGAGACAAAATGAAATTACAGGGATCAATTCTGGCCTACAAAAACCCAACAAGATAAGGCATACTAATAAAAAACAAGGCATACTAATAAAAAAACCGCAAATGAAAAACTTCATGTTCAAATTTCCAAACATACCTTTGTCGCGATAGTAAGTATGCTCTCGCCGATGTTCCCTGTAAGAATAGTTTTCATGTCGTCCACTTCTTGCTCTGTCTCGATAGCTTGTGTGACTATAATGAGTGCGATGAAGACTGCCACTATTGCTGCTACCGTAATCCGTGCGGTACCGATACGATGAATCCTTGTAACTATCACTCTCATTTTGGTTCGAATATAATAAACTGGATTGCTGTAATTGCGATACCGATGGCTTGTAGGTGTCAGAGTCTTCGTTTATTATAACCGATTTCCTAAATTTATTTCAAATTTCAGTCTTAATTGTAAAAAATTGTCCAGACATCAGTTGAAAATTCTAACACTGTACTTTTTATTTTCAGGAATGCAAATTAACTTACCCTTGGAAAGCCATAAAATGTTACAATCATTTGTATATACTACGTCACAGATTAAAATTGAATACCTCCAATGAACTTGTTCCGCCACAGTAAAGAATATTATAAAACATGCCCTCTATCTACTCCAAAGTGTCATTAGAAGGCTTAACCATCTCAACATTCAAAAAAGATATTATCTGAGAACAGTAAAGCAGGAAGTCCAGTTATGTTAACAAACATAATTCTGAACATATTTGCAGATGTAAATATTAAATTTATTTCAAAAAATTAATGTATTTAATTGAAAAACAGTTAATGCGGAGGATTAATATACTGCAAATCTTCCGCGAACCGCGAAGATTTTCGTCGAGAGTTTAATATGGAAAGGATTTGAATGAACAAATTATGACGAACCAATTTTATGAATAAACTGATATTTTACGTTATGGATTCATATCGAATACAAACTTTTAGCGACTTACAGATTTCCACCTTTTCCGCTAGTTCCATGTTTAACAGAATGTTGATGTTTCCGCACATCTGGCTTACTCGAACTCGAATGTTGTCTTGTTATTGGATATCCATCACTACTTAAACGAATATATTTTGAATTCTTATCAATTCTTCGATCGCCTCCAGCTGTGGCTGTAATGCTGTCGCCTTTTCGTTCAACAACAGCGGCACCAACATCCATAACTTCATTTGTACCAGTTGTTGGTTTATCATCTTGTTGATTCTTCCTATTATCGTGATAATGGTGATGATGGCGATGATGGTGATGCTTACGATGAGTTTCCTGAAAGAAAACTGCATTTTTTTATAGTTAAGAAAGTAATAAATTTTCACAAAATTCTACCACAAATTATTTTAAATACCGAAAATTCTAAGGTAGTTAAAAAATCGTCAATTTTAAAACGTTTAAAAGGAATTCTTAAAATGTTCTAAAAATTCGAAATTGCTTTTCTTGAAATTCCTATGCAAATAATTGAATCAAGCAATTATACAGTTTCATTATTGTTTGCACGATCTTTTGCAGCAATACGGTAGCGTTGCAGTAAATCGCTGGGCTCCTGTCGGGTGAAACACGATAAAAAAATCCACAAATAAGAGTGCCACTTTTCGACGAGTTGTGACTTACTGCAAATAAGTAGCAATTAAAATTGTAAAATTTAGTATGTAAAAATAAAATTTAGTCAAGCAGATTAATCTAAAGATGAAATATATCGGATGATAAGGATATGAAAAATCAGTTAAATCACATATACTAAGATTTATAATGTTTTACCAACTGGTTTATTTAGGAGTGAACTTTAATTATATAAACTCAAAATGAAAGATGAAATCTAACTAGATGGATCCATCATTTGGACTGAAATTTCAGAAGATAGTTTGATAATAAGAATCATCCAAAAAGTGTTAAACAATATAAGGAGGATGTTAAAAATAAAATCTTGGAAAGCTGAATTCCAACGAAAAAATTAGAAGACTTCCTCCCGTATATTCACATTTTCTTCCTACCCTTTTCTTTTGATATTGTTTGCTGATGTAAACGATTTTAGAGAAGATTTTTAACATGACATTTTCAGTAAAACCTAACCAAGGTTATGTGTTTTATTGTCTGGAAAACAATGAACTACATGAACAATGAATGAACCTATGAACTACAGGCACCATTTTCCATGTCTATAAACAACTGGTAAAGTCATCGTACTGCGCCAAATTTTCGAACAATTTTGACACATTTAAATTATACAATAACCTTCTTGACTTCCGGTTAAATTTCTCATAAAAAACTGAATTTGATTGCACTACTATATATTTTCTTTCTGCTATTCTGAGTGTACATTCTCCAAAAATTAAAAAATGCTTTTAAAAGTAAATAAATTTCAAAATATCAAATTTTAGTCAATGTATAGCTTTAAACAAAGTAAATTTTAAACAAAAAATTAAGCTATACGTTAAGCTAATTTTTCCAAGATGTCCATTGATATGATCGCCAATTTTAAGTAAATGTCGCAATGAATCGGTAGAGCTTAAGTCGTCACATTGCACCAGTTTTCGCATGTATTTCTGAGCAGGTCGCATGATTTTGACACACTGAAAAACAAATAAGGTAATATTTATAAGGTAATATTGAAAAGAAAAAAAATAAAGCCATAATAACCTTCATAAACAACTGGCAGTTGCTGAAGCTACTTTACCTGCCTACAAATATTTGCATTTTTCGAATTTACAAATTGTTTAATTTTTTGATCATTCATTTTGTGTTATGCTATGTTATAAATTTCATGTCAAGAGTACCGAATCATTCTAGTTACATGACATAAAGTATTAGCGACGAGGCATTACTATAATTAGAGAACGAATGTCCCACAAGACCTATATAATCAGGCAAACATTTTACGTCATCTGGTTGTACTAACACGTTACAATTCACGTTATCTGATCGTAATTAACACGTTACATTAAGTTATTCTATCATTCAGTTCAATGTGTCGCGTTAAGATGATTTATCTTCTAGACAGCCATCATCAAATCATTTCATTTAATCCACTGCATCATTCTTTAACTTCTTTTACTTGAATTATATTTATTCCACACAAATATTACCTCTGCAAATTGTGATGATTTCTTGTTCTCAACGTCTTTTTTATACTTGGACTTGTTGATGGTTAAATGATCCAAGCTAATTCCAATTCTTTCCTTCTTAAGCTGGAAATTGATCAGTCTATTGAAATTTTAAGAATGAAAATAATAATTCAAATTGATATAAAAGCAAAGATGGATATCATTGGCTTCTATTACTCGAAATGATAAGATACCATCACTCAAAATGATCTCTTATCTCAAAATGATTTCTTATCTTGACCAGAGAGGGAAATATTTCAGAATTGACATAAGAATAAAATCATTCATACTTTTGGTTCTTTTTTTTCAGCATCATCTTTTTCTTCTCCGTGTTCTCCTTTACATTTCTTTTCTTTCTTATCTTCTTTGGATGGTTTTCTTTCCTTTAATTTATCCTAAATCAGAAATGTATCAATGCAAAAAGCAATCTAATATATGTAAGAACAAATACAGAAAATTTAGGACTATTTTTATTATCCGAAGCATTACTAGTTCCAAGAGTTTGTCACCGATAACTAAGATACCTCCTATTAACGATGCGAAAACGTGCTTGATTTAATCGAAACTTACGATTTAATTTAATAAACTATTGATCTAATTAACTTATCAATCACAAAGAAATAGGTCAATAAAGAAAACCCCGAACTTATCAGTATTCCTAAAGATAATAAACCCAAAAAATGATTTTTTTAAAAGTTTCACTTTCATTGAAGTACTTTCTGTAGCCTTCGTATTACGACCAAGATATTTCAAAAGATATTCCGCTCTTGCTTGAATATGTTTACTTTGTGGCTTCTTACTTTTATCTTTCAACCAAATCTGAAACAAAGAAAATAGATGGATTTATGATTTGAAAAAATAAGGCCAATTGTTTTATTACATTTAATTATGGTTTTAACAATCTGAAGCTCTTCCTCAATAGAATTACAAAGATATCAGTGTTGGAACTTTTTAATTCAATTGTAGAAAACGGTCATCACACGTAAACTTCCCATCGACTTGCAAATATTTGCGTGTTTTCATGCTTACAATGGTTTCTGTGTACTGTTTTATTTCTCAGAAGAATATTATTTTAGGCCTTAGAGCCTTTCATTATAATTTTGTTCTAATATTTTTTCGAGCGATACAAACCATGAAAAGCATACTTTTTCTGCTAAACCATAATCGGGATCCATTTTGATTTCTTCCCAACTGCCAAGACCATATCGATAGATGCCTTTCAGTAGTGCTAAATCATCGGCGATATCCCATTCAACATCCCAACCTTTTTGTTCTTTAGGACAACCCGGAATTTGTAATAATCTGATATCACCAGCACTTTTGACAAGATTATGCAGTGGTATAAGATCTGACTGCATCTTCAATAGCGGTCGGACATAAATATCAATATTTCCAAATTTAAAAATTGCGCCACGATCCTGAGAAAAATTGAAATTAATTTTCTACGAATTATTCATAAATAATTCAAAATTATCAACAATTCCATAAAAATTCCTTACACCTGCTTTTCCGTCTTTGAAACTGGAACTAAAAAAAATAAGAGATACTCAAATTTGAAGTTCTGTACCAAAACCAAACCTGTTTTCTTTTACCATCTTCCATAGGTTTCTTCATCGCTTCTTTGATTTTTTCTTCATATTCACTTTGAGCTTTCTGGCAACCAATTAATAATTCATTACCAAGCTGTTCAAGCTCAGTTTTGCTGAATTCTTCCAATTCTGCATCTTGAGCTATTGCTTCTAATCTGTAATGTAACTGACCCTTGAGCAGTATGATTACAAATCTCATTGACAGAGAAATTCCAGATAATGTGATTGTTTGTAATTTTTCCATAGCAATTCGATAGAGTTACAACAAAACTCACCTTGTCAGGGGTTCAGCAAATTTCCGGAAACTCCGTATGAATTTCCTAATTTCTGATTCAGTGAAATTAAGCAACAATTTCTTCCGCGCACGTTTCGGTTTATTCTCATCGGAACCTTCTTCTTCGCTTAATGGTGAATCTCGACCACGTTTCCGCCTTTTTTTCTTTTTTTCATCCTCATCACTATCACCAGCTTCTGCAGTTACGTCAGGGATCTGGAAATTTAAATTTAATGTAATAATAAGAGAGCGAGTGGATGAATCTGCCCCCTTATGTATCCACCTGAAGCGATTTATAAGCCTGCATATAAACATATCACCATTGCACTTCTCCAACTATCAGATCTTATCAGCAAACATCATTGAATAATGCATCGCTTCTGCCTCTCATATCACTAATGTTAATCATCACTTAATGAAGAAGTGCTATCATATTTGGCTAACCAAATAAATGGTGCGACATGAAGACAACACTGCACGTCTCATGAAGTCTTCCTAAATCTTCCATGTGTTGTAGTATTCACAACACAAATTTCAAATCAAATCAGTCCATTTCGTTTATTCACTGATAAGGTAGTGAATGGATGAAATCGTCTAAGTTATATAATATTAAAATATGAAAATGAAAAGTTATTCACCACAACACACCTTTACTCTCTGTCTTGGTCCAAGGAAAAGCTCTTTTTCGGCTCGCTCACGCTCTTCATCAGCAAATTTTTTTCGATCAATTTCTGGAATAATTTCATCCCATGATTTCGATGCAGCCGCATCTTTTTGGTTCACTTCCGTTTGAACTGTTGCTACATTCAATGTTGGTACATCCTTATTCTCATCAAATGAAAAATCTGCATAACGGAATGCATTCAACAATTCACTGCCAGAATTCTGTAAATCCGGAATAATTTATTATCTCGTAATAACAAATTTGCAAATCCTAATGTTCCAAAACAAATTAATTCACAAGATAAACTTCATCAATGAGTACTGAAATGAAAAATATGACAGAAGAGAATTTTCTCTTGAATACCTGCTGATCACATTCTCTGGTTTCCGCGCCTTGCAAAATATTATCAATGTCAACTTCCGGTTCTTGTTCTTCACCTTCTTTTTCTTTAAAAAGCTCCTCGGCACCAAATTTAAGAATCATTGCCAAGTCTTGTTTGTCAAACGGCATCGTTCCATTTGTCACAGTTGTTTTCGAAAGTACCGTTCGACCAGTTGTATCCATTCTCTGCAAATTCTCCATTTCTTAAACTTTAATATTTAAAAATCTAAAATCCTTTGAAAACTCTCCACTTTATTTTGTTATCATAAGCATCACGAGCACTGCAATAGAAAATTTGAACAACTGCACCTGAATAATAAGGTGGTCCAAGACTAGTTTCCTCTTTGCCCTTTCCACGATTTCTTCTTCTACCGACGCCTTTGTTACCAAACGATATATGTTTACCTTAATAAGCCACAAAAATCATTCTCATAACTTATAACTTTGCTATAAATTATCATATCCTTAAATTCCAACCACGTCATCTGCAGGATAATAGTTATCAATACTGGAGAAACACGAATCTTTTCTTGATGAGGACTTAGAATTACAATCTATTTTACCTGTTTTTTTTGGCCAATTCTATGCGCACGACTCATAGCTTGCAAGTCATTTTGCGGATTCCAGTCTGAATCGAAAATAATCACCGTATCCGCTGTGGCCAGATTTATTCCAAGGCCACCAGCTCGAGTTGAAAGTAAGAAGCAAAAATCAGGAGAATTTGGAGCGTTAAAATGATCCAACGCTGCCTTCCGGAGATCTGAACGCATTGAACCATCCAATCTCTGGGATTTAAATTTATACGGAAGCAGTGATAGCCACATTACTTAGTGGATAATTAAATTTATCAGAGATAATGACATGATAATTTGATGAATACTACAGATCAACTTAAGTACTAGGTCAGCCTTGTTTTATATTTCAGTAAGATATGATGAGCATTTTTTTCTGCTAACAATAAAGATTAGGGAAAAATCAAGTCAAAAAACCCACAATGAAAAAGCCGATAATGTATGAGAATGTCAGTTGCTAAAACTGCATTCTACTCTGTGATTCTTTCTAATTTAAAGTTTTTAACTGATTTCGTTATCTCATCGTCTTTAGACTTCAACGTAGTGCAAACCACTCAAACTAATGGGATCAACTTGCACGTAAATTGATGTCAATTTTATCCATTTGAAATTAATTATTAGTCTGACCATTCGACATTTTGTGAATAATATGTTTCGAAAATTCTTAGGCATATTTAAAGTTTTCAGGATCTTCATCTTGCCTTTCAAGAATATAGCCTGGCATCACATTTCATTATCACTTTTTCCTCAACCTTTTTTGCCAACTCTACGACGGATTTGTCCAATTTTGAATAATATTTCGATTTATAAATGAATTCCTCAAGATATTTACCTGCGAAGGGAAACGCCGAAGCTGAAGGTATTCTTGCATGATATCGAGCATCATTACCATCTGTGAAAAAATCAACACCCGATGCCCAGTTTCTTGCAAACGACATAACAGTTTGTCCAATAAAATCAATTTACCGGAAGACTTCAATAGTTGCTAAAATATTTTTGCATTTAATTTGAAAAAAAATACTAAGTTGGGTAATGAAATTCAATTTTACACAATACTGAATTACTTATCCGACTTCGTATAAACGAAAATTCTTGAATTGTTTGCTCATTATTATTTATGAGAAAATCTATAAAAAGATTAAATCGGTTTGGGCGGTCAAATTCGGCCGAGCTATAAGGTTAATTCACAGTGTTTCATTAATTCACAGTAATTCGTAATATATAGGTTTCCCTTGGAAATAGAAAGTATCAAATGATTCAACAAAGTCAAAGTTAGTCCTTACCGCCCAACAGTCGGCCCGACAAATCCAATTCTTTTCTTGATATATGACGGGATGAGAAAAATGGCGCAGAGTTTAACGGCAGAATATTAAGAGATTACTAATTCGTCATTTTTGTTTATATGTTCTATAATTCTTCAAACTCATTGGTTTAGAAATTTCCTATTCGTTTCGTTACAAAATTTCTTGAAATTTAAATTTCCATCATGAAGGCAAACCTGCAGTCGGGCATCCGCACCCTCCTCGGATTCATCATATGATCGAACAAGTGAAGCATGGTTACAACATTTTTTTAGTTCCATAACTAAGTTCACAAATCCATTAATGGATCCTTTTACACCTTTTGATAACTCCTTGTAATTTTTGGTTAAAATCCATTTGTAATACTGTTTTTGCTGAGCAGTCATATCCACACGCAGAATTTGCTCAACCTGAAAGCACGTTCAATTGCTGAGATCTTAAACGAAACAGTAAATGCAAGGATTTGAGGAATGTAATATCAGTATGTTCCACAGACATGCATAATGTCATTATTTGAAATGCTGTTTTTTTACGTCGTGATAAGCATAAAACGGAGTATGGAATTAAAGAGACTTCAAAATTTAACTTTCAAAACTTCTTCAAAATTCCTTCCAAATAATAAATAATGATAAATGGAACCTTAGCTGGCAGTGATTTTTCCACATCCTTTTTCACACGTCTTAACAAAAATGGTTGAAGTTTTCGATGCAATGATGCAATTGTTTTATGATCTGAATCATGATGTTCCGCTTCAAATTCTGGCCAACTGTCAAACCTATTAAAAAAACATAAAAACATATAATGACCAGTGTTCGAGAGCTAATCAAAATAAACAACTTTTTTCATGATGATTTGCATATCCTCGAATGTCGTGCTACTATTCCATGCATCTTTTTTATATTAAAAAAACTTTGGTGATAAACCTCAAAAGCTCCAACAAAGCAAGAAAATGGTAAAACATTGAAGCTAATGTGAATCGTAAACATTAAACAAAGACGTAGAGTGAAGAAAGTTTCTTTGGTTATAGAACCCAGTGGAAGGAATAGAAATGCTTTAACGTTTTCCAAAGTTTCGTTTGCTTTTTTTATGAAGCATGAATAAATCAAAGCGACATGTGACAAATTATCCATTATGATAAGTAATGTTAACACTATTATTATAAGCTTAATATTATGCCCACAAATTGATATGAGCTCCAAGTAACCTAGAAACTCAAACAAATATTATTAATAAACCAAATTATCCTCAAATTTTTTTTCAGAAAAAAGAAATCCTACTTTCTGAATGCTTACTTTTCAGGCATAATGAAGTGGAGCAAAGCCCAGAGTTCTTTTAAGGAATTTTGAAGTGGTGTTCCGGTTACCAGTAATCGATGATTTGTTGTGAATTCGAACAACGAACGATACAATAGTGACTCATCGTTTTTTAAACGATGCGCTTCATCGACAGCTAATACAGCCCACTCAAATGAACCAAGGAAGGACTAAAAATTTCCAAAATTACCTTATATAGCAAAACATCATCAAAAAAAAGCAATCTTAAAAGCAATCTTTTGCAAATCCTCAGCCATCCGGAAGCTTGAACGTATCCATTTATAATACGCCCCTGTAATGCATAACAAGCGAAATTCGCATCACTTATCAATTAATTACATAAAGGATATTATTAAACTGTTTGGATGCTACTACTTCCTGCTGCTATCAATACTGCAAAGCTTGCCTTATCTTTCAGCAGAATTTCGTATGTAGTCAAGACGACATTCACTTTTAGGCGTTTTGTGCTCTGCACATATATTTCAAACTGCCTTATCTGGAAATCAATTCTTTTAAACTTTTACGTTACATAAGTAATTGAATCAAATTAATTATGCATAATTATAAGTTGTGTATCTGCTTACGTCAAATTGTTAGACTATGTGACTGCATTAAATTTGTAAGTTATTCAGTATGCCATAATAAAATCATCACGCTGTCACAAGTATACAATATCAAATTGTGAACTTCAGTAGTCACTTCAGCTGCTACAAAATTATTTAGATATTTGCAGGGAGCATTAATTTTATTAGCTTATTTTTTATGTAATAGTGTTATCAAATTTAAAAAATGATGGTTTAAGTGTATGACAGTCAGCTAATCTCTCACTCAAGTGTTAATAAAAAAGACACAAATCAATGACCAGATCACGGCTCGTAACATCACCAACATAAGTGACAACATTAAGATCTGGTGCCCAAGTTTCGAATTCACGTTGCCAAGAAGCCATCGTACTTAGTGGTACTACAACCAGAAATGTTCCATACAACTGATATTTGTGATAGAGTACTGAGAGAAAACTAATACTTTGAATCGTTTTACCCAAACCCATTTCATCCGCAAGTATGCAACTATTTTCCCTGAAATTACGTTGAAAATTCTTGTCAATATCAAAGAAATTAAAACAAGCTTAAAAAATGATCAACAATTCTATCTTCACTTCCATTTTTCACAGTTCAACTATATTCACTTCCATCTCTTGCTTTTATTGCTGAAACCATTTCAATTACTGTTTATTAAATTGTATTTATTTACTTGTGATGAAACTATTTACATCCTTCTTCGAATTTTATGTTCTATCGCATATGACTCACCATAAGCAAAAATAAAACCACATGTTTAAGAGATGGCATTTGATCTAAGTGTGCTATTAAAAGCATGAAGTATATGTTATATCGAATACAACATGTTTTTTAAAGTCACAGCTTTCCCAAAAAGTTGTCAATTTCAGTCGTATTAAGATTCTAAAACCAACTTTGCCCAAGCATGTAACATCCAATTTACTCCTTCCAATTGATAGTCGCGTAGCTCATGCTCTGGATCATCTTTTCGGTGAAGGAAATCAGGAATACTATTCATTTTTTCAAATTTTGGACGTTTTCTCAGAGCCTGCAAAAATATCGGCGATTTAGATCAAAAAAATCAAGGGAGAAAGAGATGTCAATAAACAACAAAAGGAAACGGTAACTTTCTCTGTAAAGACATGCAGCTTACTTCACATGGACGATCGCCTACATCTGTAAGGAAAGATGGGAGAATTCATCGTATAAAAAGATGTCAAAAAGATGCTACAGCTCTGATAGCGGATTGGTATGACAAAGATCGTTCAGATTTATTATACAGAGATAGATACTGAAACTTCGCTGTATTTCAAATTAATAATTTGTTCCAGTGCTTAAGTGAGAGTATTATAAATAAAAGAAAATATACTCTGTATCGAAGCAGGAGAACCTTAATTTACGAGAAATTTTGCACATTCCAACGATAAATTACATCGAAATGCAACTTTGTTCTCGAAAACAAACTTTCGAAGCGAAATACTTTTGAAACAAACCGGACAATGTTTATTAGGTATTTTCCCGTTGTCACGTCGATCATAGTATGCATCAATTTTATCTTGAAATTGTCGTGCAATCAAGTGTTCCTCTTCCCAAGTGCATTCAGAATATGGCAAACCACACCATTTTACAAAATATTCCGTTCCTTCGTTTTCACCTTGACTACGCGATATTTGATGAGCTATTACTCGTTCAATAATCTAAAAAAATTTCTTACCGTAAATATCATTGATTACTATTTCAAAAATATCTTAATTTATTGCTGTACTGTCTCTTCATATGAGTAGTCATGTGTTAAACATCAGATGGTTTAGTTAATGATGCAACGAATTACAAAACTGATCCTAACTTAGATTGTTCCAATTTTTGTCATCGGAATTTAGAGTATTTAACGCTTTTAATGAATGACTGGAATGTTTTAATCTTAAAGACAAATTTTAAATCCCTGATAAAATTCTGTTGTTAATTAAAAGTTCGCCGAAATAAAGTGTTCTAATATTCAAACTGTTACCTAAAATCTAAAGAAATTAAATCTCTTCAATCTTCTTCCTCTCTCCTTACATACACATTTTACTAGGACACATTACCTTATACTGTTCATTAAGTTCGTCGTTCATTTGTTGTTCACAGTCAAAAAATTCAATATATTCTTTATCTGCAGTAAGTTTCCTGGAATTATGCAACTAAGTAAACTGTTTTGGAATTATGAAAAAATCCTGAATCTTCATTTCAATTCTTAATCTACCCTTTTGCTTTACAAATTAAATTCCAAGAGTACTTCAATTGTTAAAACTAACCATTCCTCAATATCTCTTAAACGTTTCATATAATTATCGATTTTTTTCAATCCTTTGGCATTACATTGCTTTATGCTATTTTCCGATTCCCATGTATTATGAAGATGTGACCAGCCTAACCATTTGATTAAATACTGGCGTTCCAATTCCATTTCATCGCCATTTTCTGAAAATAACTTCTGTACTTCTCATCTATTTCCTTCTTTCTTTTTTTATTGGCATTATCGTTCAGAACAGAACAATTTTCTTGTCAACAATGCGATAAATTCATGTCTTACAATGATCATTATTCAAAACAAGTTTACAATTAGGTATCGAACTTCCGTTTTTTATAATTTTTTTTGTCTTCAATATATATTGAGAAACTTACAAATTATATTTCGAACTTGGAAAGTGCTCTCTCAAAAATTTCCAAGGCAAAATTTATTCATTGCTTACATATTTTCTTATGCCACTATGGCTAGTGCAAAACTAAGCAAGCAGTACCTGCCAGTTTAACATTCGGATCACCTTTATCCTCCACATTGTAACATGTTGTCGATGCTCCGGTTGCTCCTGGATATCCTGCTCGATGACGCAATACCTTTTCAATTGTTTCACTGCACGAAGTATTATGATCTGCTGAACTAGCACCTTCTACTTTATCACCTTCATCCCATTCTAACACATCATCAGAATTTATCTGAAATTAAAATGGAATTATTATAACAGTAGTAAATAAGATTAAAACTCATGCTTAGATGCTTGAATGATATATCACGAAATACCTTAGGTATTACCTGAATGACTAGCATATCAAATACTGTAAATTACAAATAATCAAGTACTTGAAATAATTAGGTCACCGGTATTTTTAAATCAATAGAAAGCCGCGACATTGGTGTGTTTCTGCATACTTATGGTTCGTTTATGAAATGGTAAGTGATTTCGATCAAAAACAAATCAAGTCGGAGCTACTGAATTGCTTAAAATAAGACATAAAAAGACACAAAAATACGACAGTTTAAAGATCTAGAATAACGGACGGGAAATTTGATCACAATTTAATACTCGCTTCTTAGATTATGCAACATCGCACGAGTTCCAAATAGTTGTAATATGAAGATTATGATAGGAATGATATGACCGCTTTTTCTAACGTTATTAACTATAGTTGAATTGGATCACTACCAATTTTAAAAGTATTTAGTTGTTTCATTTGCTTGTTCTTTTCGTTGATATCGCCTGATGGCATTTCAAATTTGCATTAAAGGTGTTGCATGTGTACTGCTTAAGACACAAGCTTATTAACTTTCTTTTGATTTCAATAAAAGTTTAACATATAATATAACCTCTTCGTCTGAACTGATATCTCGATAATTGATGCGATTTTTTCCACCATCAACTTTGCTCCGACGTGCTGGACGTATTCCTCCCGAATCATCATCGGAACTTACACCATGTTTTCGGCACTGCCTCCTTGCTTGCAGTTTCTCTGGTTTTTGACGCATCTTTTGTGACGATATAATTTCTGACGATGACTCACCATCACTCGTTTCATTCTCCTCGGATTGTGGCAGTTCCCTATGAAGAAAATTTTAAATTTCAATTTTCAGGAAAATGTTTTAAAACATTAACAGTAGTTATAATATTCAAAAATACCTTTTATCAGGTTTTTTCATTACTTTTTCTGCCCCCTTCTCCGTATTTGGACCGGTTGTCTCCTTACGTTGCCTTGAAGACCGTCGTAATATATTCTCATTTTCCAGAAACTTAATAAAATATAATCGTCAGTAACATGGACAATGATTTGTAATATCTCCAATCATGATATTTTGAACACATTATAATCATGAATTATGTTACTTCGTCCTGCCATCTTGCTTTTGACAAGCCAAAATTGCTTGGACCTAACGAGCGACCTTTTTAAATTAAGCAATCTTTGATTTAATTTATTTTTTCCCTTTTATAGAATAGAAGATTTCTTCAATTACACCTTTCGTGTTTCATCTGTAATTTTGACACCACGTTTCTTTATCTTAGTAATCTCTCCATCACCACTTTCAGCACTGAACACTGAATCACTTTTTTGTTCATTCACATTGCACTCACCATTTTCACTATCTATAAGTAGGCACATAAGTTATAGGATTTTACAAAGAGTGAGTGATTTCGACCTCCCAAGTACTGAATGAAAATAGAAAAAGAAATGCTACAGAAGGAATAATTTCCTTCAATTAATATTGAGAGCTCAGATGGACACGAATTTACTAGCGTTTATCCTTACTTTTCGAACCGGAAGCATCACTTTCACCGTCCTTCGTATCCGAGTCACTGCCCTTTGAACTTCCAATCGATGAAATTTCCCCATCATTGCCTTCCTCGAACTTCTTTCTTGCAATATTGATTTTATCATCTTTCCTTGCTGATTCTAAAAGAAGGAAGATGTGTATTCTCTTTAATTTCGTTAATTTCGAAGAATTTCATTTCGCGAAAAGTGATGGAACACTAAAATTGTTGATTTTTTCATATACCTATAAGTACAAAACATGTTAACAATTGTTGACTTCTTGTGCCAAGATTTTCATTCTTGTACCTTTTGAAGAAGGAGTGGTTGCAATCTTTTTGTTTCCACAAATTATCTTCAAGTAAAATGTTGTTCCCTCATGTTTTTCTACAGAGTGGTAAGGATTTTTCCACTTTAAAATTTTGAAAATCAGATTAATCAGAGGTAAGTTTCAAACGCGGCTTCATCTCGACAATTTTTTTAGAGGGAGTAGATTGGGTAGGCAAGGGAGGTGGAAAAATACCGGAATAGAATAGGAGAGAGAGAGAGGTTGCCAGAAGTTATTTTTTTTGCACTAAATTCTCTTCCGATAGTGACCTCATTTACAAATCTTTCATACAGGCTGATCGACTTGACAAACCGAATGACTTCCAGTGATAAAATAGTAGCTCAGGTGATGATAATACTACTTCCAAGAAATATTTTTCCAGACAAGTAAATCAATTCTTCTTAATAACAAGAAATTTGATCACATCCTCTGAAATTTCCAAATTCTAATGGAAGCTCCTTAGGTTTGAATGGACTTAATTTTTTGATTTGAGAACAAATTTTGGAAGCAAAATCGACAAATTTCTAGTATTTTTTGTTTTTCTTCAATGCCTGATTGAATTGAATGCTTTAAAAAATTTGCATACGTTTGCTTTTTTCTAACAAAATTTTTCTTCAAATGCTGCAACTTTCTAAAACTTACTCTCTGATATAATCTCTGATAATAAATCCAAGTTAAAAGACACACAAAACCATTACGGAATGATTGCATAGAAAGGGATTTGGAAACATTTTTTATATCAATTAAAAATCCTTCTTAAATCAATTCGAACTTGACTTAAAAAAACTTTTAAATAAGAAAATTAATACATTCAAACATTTCTACTTTCATTAAGACTGAAACGATAACTTTCTAGTGCTAAGGAACATTGAAAATATACCCTGTCGTACAGTAAGATCAACTGTGACAGTTTCCTGATGATCCGATATACTTTCACTTCCGTTACTTTCCCCCGTGAATTCGGAATCCAAACTTATGGACGATGATGACATCATTCCATGAAGTGACAGCAGATATTGTATATAATAATGAAATGATGTATAGTATAATACACAGCAAACTGCTACTTTACAGTTCAAATCATCGATAAAGGATGTGAGAATTTCCAACCTGAAATTTGTTGCTTCTTTTATCAAAATTTATACAGTTACTTAGTTCAGTAGTTTCGTGACACTAAAGAAATCCATGCAAATTTGTTTACTTGAACAGAAACGATTTAAAAGCTCATAAAGCGAATTCTTCTTCTTGTAGCATTTTCCTAAAGAATAGTTGAAACATATTGGGTTATATTTAGGCAAAACTAAGTGATCAGTGGAAAGGAAGGCCACAATGCCTAGCTTCCCGATGACAGAAGAGCAAGGAATAGATATCATCCTATTCACTTGTATCAACCAATATCAGTATCATTTCTCAAGTTCACATTTTAAATCAATAACTTAGCGATAATATCATATAACGTTCCACAGAAATCCATTTTAAGGCTTGTGAGAGAGAAAGGATGAATTTAAAAGAAAAATATTGGTTTCTTTTGAGTTTAATTAAAGAAGAAAAAAAGAAGCAAAGATGCGGACACTATGGTCAGTGATGATGTAAATGAATTATCGATGACTAAAAAAGTAGCTTCGGGAAATGGCAACTTCTGGGAGTAACATCTAAAAGGATTTTCATAATTTTGTAAAGATTGTCATGAATATTTGTTCCTTATAGAAAATTCGAGAAATCAAAACGAATTCATACAAACAACTCGAAAATGTTAAAACTTATATTGTTTGTTTCAAAGAGCCAAAAAATCGCAGAAGATAGCAATTCACTGACCACTGCTTTGTAGTAAAATATTTTGATGAGAAAAATTAATAACATTGTTTAAAAATTACTATTAATTTTAGAGAAAAAATACGTAAATTTTCTAGCCAATTTATAGAAGTGACCAATCCAAATTTGAAAATTATCTTGCGGTAAATTTAATTAATGAATCCTTTAGTCATGTAGTTTATCACTTTTCTATTTTTTCTCCTCAGTCCATTTGGCCCAGAAAAAAATCGTGTTATTCAGCAATCAGCCTAGTATTCACTCTGGATCAATTTGCAAAACATAATATACTGTCTCAAGCTCATAAGGGCCAGACAATATCAGAGCACTTATTCCCCGGTATTTTCTCTTATACTATAGGAGCAGAAATGTTATCACTGTCAGAACTAGAAAATTAACCTTAGTTAGATTAGGAAAGGTCCAGTTCCTCAATTTTCCAGCTTCACAAAAATAGTTTGCTCCTTAACTACCAAACCATACCACAAGTTGTGATATTACACACAAATTAGCTATTATGAACGAGTTTTTTCATTATTAAAAATCTTCGGTATTTATTTTGTGAGGGAAATTAACAACATCATAAATTTCATGTTAATTAAAATACTGGATTTCCTCATTTTTTCCGAAAAATCTTTAAGTTGTTGTAATTATTACTCCTTGCAAAACTTCGTACCATCAAAATAACCGCTATTACGTGAAAACATCAAAATGGCATTTTATTTTATCGGGTTATGGCGCTGCAATGTATGTTACTCGTCGCACAGCACAAAAACTTGGCAAGAACGAGTGAGGTCGTGGGAGTCAGGTTTGGTGCAGATATGGTCTTTTTAACTTCCGTGATACATTAGATGATATAATCAGCGTGCGCAAATATAACTATGAGATCCAATTCTTATCCAATAAATAGAAAGTAGGAACGATAGGGAGGAAAAATTTGGAAGGATTCCAAAATTTGGAAGGATTGTTAAGTTCGAGAAATTGTTTGTAGAGGGTAGTTCCGCCTGAATTGGAGTCTGAACTGGAATGGTTGGGAATGAAGTGAAGAAACAATGGACATTGAAGACCAATTTGCCTACAACCGATAGCAGCAAAACGACAACTCAAAACACCGACTTCGTTCTATTTCACTGATCCATACCGGTTACTGAGAGTTTCCAGATTGTTAGTAGTACCGAAGTGGGCTGAAGCAATAGAGATCCCGAGATACGTAGGAGAATGATGATCTGTCCTCATTGTAGCGATGAAGTACCCAATTGTAAACATATATCAGATACATATTGATTTTCCCAAAGTTCCCGGATATTATTACCTAACAGAAAAATAAAAATATCCTTTCTGCCTCTTCAAGAAATCACAAATAGCACACAAGTCATATCACTGAAGAACGATATGGCACACGCATACACATACGCACACATACTGATCACACATAAATCTCCTTTGTGCCGAATTAGCGATCAATAAACAGTTACCACATCAACAAAGACCAAGAAACCCGTAGAATCTAGTGAGAATAATGTCCCAGAACCGCTGAAAACTTTTGGGCCGAAACAGACTGGAAAACACCGAGGTCCGTAAACACTATTGACTTTTTTAAAATCCTATGAACTTCGTCAATGACTTCAGGGACGCCATAACTGGCATCAACACCACTGCAGAAAGGAAGGACGCGAAAGACGAGTCGCAACGCAACACAAAACCCAAACGTTATTGAAGTGGGAGAAGCAAGATATTCCAAACGGGACACTTCCAGCTACAAAATGAATAAGCGGAATTTCAAATTTGTCGAATTCTTCTTTTCTCTCTTTCACAGGTTACCTTGGGAAGTTTTTCAACCCCTTCACATGCTCCTGGAATATTTGATGCGAAAAAATGCAAGAATTTTAATAAATTTTCGAAAAAATTTATTGAAAATTTAAAAACAGAAGCAAAATAGAGGAAAGATACGACAATAACAACGTAATATGAGATAAAAAGAAGCCTACGCTATCAGAACAAACATTCTGAATTGACAAACAGCCTAAGGCACTGGAAAAAATCACTTTAAAGTATGAACTTGTCTAAGTGAATTAAAATAAAACATATGCAAAGTTCATATCACAGCTCCATGGAATGATTTATGTATCTGTCTAACAGCAAAACTGAGATTGTTTGGGTTCCACATAAAATCGTAGCTCATCATTTATCACCTATACTTATTGATCTTATGAATAACAACTGATCACTGTTGAAATTAAAATAAAATAACAACAGTGTTAAGGAAAATCAGGAAACAAAAGAATTAGCATATGAGTTTTGTTTTTTAATCACTAAAAGTTAGACCAACAGACAATCGAAATGCAGAGATACAATATCTGCCTCTTTGGAACTAAGTGTACCAAACAGGCAAAATGTGTTAAACAGTAAAAAGAGTTTTGAAATTGAATATATATTCACATGTCTCAATTTTCAATTCGAGATCGGGTGAAATGGTGGAAAAATACCTATCTAAGCAGCACCTTATTCCGGAATTTGAGTGTAAACAAGGTTTGAAATTGGAAAAAATACGTATATAATCAATAAATTAAATAACAATTAATTAACATTAACCGATAACAGATGAATGAATTGGATTGCTGTAATAAGTTGCTACAGGAGCGAACTTAAAATCCAAAGCTCTTCATTTTATGCTCGCAAATTCCTCATCTCAGGTCTAACTATAATTCCAGTCCTTTACAATTCTTCCTTCTTCTTCTTCGGTTTCCCGTCTCTTTTGTATCCTTTCAATTCCTCCGTTGCATGCTTCGCAATATATTTGATAAAATCATCCACTTCCCGACCGCCAGAGTATGGTTCCGGTTTGTCCTTCCTATTCTTCGGTACCCAATAAAGAGTTGGGAATCTGTAATAGAACAAAAAGAATCAAAGTAAGAGAAGAGAAGGGTAATAAATGCTTCAATTATAAAGCATTTGATTGAATTTTCAACAAATATCATACTACACCATTAGCATTATTCTAGCCTATGGTCAAATGTTTAAAGAGAAAAGAAAATCCAGTTAAAAAAGTTGGAAAATGAAGGAAGTGTAAGGCAAATAATAGATGCCGGTGAATTCATCATATTTATCGGAGGCTAAACATAAGCATAAGAACTATCTGTTATGGGTACAAAGATGAAGAGACATGAATACAATCACACAACTATCGCGTCATCATTTCCACTGTCAAAGTTCAAGACCAGTAGTCGCTGTTGGCTAATTTGGCAGTGCAGAAAGCTGATAATGGAAATCAATCATCACGCTGACATAAACGAATGGATTTTGAAGATTTAAAGATAAATTAATAAGCAAGCCCGGATGCAAGTAAAAATCGGATAACAATCAATTGTAATCTACTGGTATAAGTTGAAGTTCTTTTCTTTGCAAAAAGTGTTCGTTACTCGTGTCAATTTGAGTCATAATAATGGGCGTGAAGAAAAGTGAGTTGCAGTATGACACTACAACTTACTTTATTAGAAAAGTGGCAGTCGTTCAATCAGGTAGAAGAATTGTAGCACTTAAATCCAAAAGAAAGCGTTTTAATTTGCAGATAAGGGTTGATTTTTCAATGAGAAGAGACAGAGGAATTTTGAATTCTATATGCTAGTTAATTTTCTCCCACCGAATGCAGTATGTGAACCTTCGGATTTCTAGATCTGCACTACAGGATTGTATAACAACCTAACTGAAATGTAGTAATGTTTAAACATATAAGTGAAACCACCAGCAATCTTAAATATATGGAAGATTTCCATTTGTTGGCTAAACCAAATGCTTCAAACCATTGAAGAATCAAATAAATGAGATAATGGAGATGAATATATGACTGGAAAAATGAATCGTCACCAAAGATACAGGTCCGATCATATATCAGCGTATACTACCCACATAATCAACATTAAATGTCTAGGGTATTACAACTCATACTTGACCATACCCGTAACTTTCAAAATAATTCAATAAAAAAATACTGCAGCGACAAAAATAATTAATGCTTACCCTTGCACTTGGAATGGTGGTGGCACGTCATTTGCTGTTGCATCCATTTTTGCAATGACAACGCCTGATTCGCCGGATAATTTCTGGCCTAATTCATCATATTTCGGTGCGAGTGCCTTGCAATGTCCACACCATGGAGCATAGAATTCGATCAAAACATCTTTTTTCGTATCAATGACCATTTCTTGGAATGTTTTAGCAACAATAACCTAAAATATCCCATATAAGTACCGAGGTCATACAAAACAGAAACCATATGCAGAACCGATTCTCAAGATCCGGCCTTCCTTAATTTTCATTCCGAAGAATAATTTCAAAATAAGTGAATAAAAAAGTCATATTTGAAAATTATGCAATGTATTAATGAAGGTACGAACTGCAAAATTTAATCTAAAGAAATACTGTTACTGGTTTATACTAAGAGTGTATAGTCGGAAATTAAAATCAAAAAATTTTCGTATGGAACAAAGAAATTTACAACCCTGTATTGGAATATTTTGAGACTTAACCGATTAGAAATATTGAAAATGAAAAACTAATTTAAAATCGGATTCATCTGGTGAAAATGAAACCGAATTATGAATAGTGAGTTTAAGTTCCCATTTGCGATGAAGTTCCAATATCTTTTATCATGGCAAAAGATTCCACATGGTGACGGGAAAGAAAAAAGAAACGAATGTATCAATAGCCATAACGTATAGAAACACTCGGCTCTCTCGTGTTCAATAAGAGTCACAAAAATGTGTTTTAACTTCCTCTTTCACGCTGAAGAATGAGACAGTGAAAGTTTCGAAAGATCACGGAGACAGACCTTAACATCACCCTGTTCTTCAGGTGGTTCTTCGCTCTTCATATGCGGCTCTAATCTATCGTTAATAACGTCTTCAACAAATTTTCTCAAATTCTCCACGCTGAAATTGTTTACTGAAATCATTATTATATACAAATAAAACAAATCAAAACCTTAAAAATTAGCTTTGTCATTTCAGTTATCTTTAAGGATTTATCTCTTCCCCATCCACTACAAGTTGAGTACTCGTCACTCTCTTCAAACTCAAATCATAATACAATCTATAATTACGAAATTCACATCTTCACAAAAATCACATGTTACTGCTTTCGCTGACAGGGATTTAGCAACACTATATTCATGCTTCTTGTTTTTCTAATGAAGAAAGAAAAGCATGAAAAAATAAGTACACATCTGTGGCAGTTACCTGAACTCTTCTTTCATGAAAAATTTGCCTTTCTTACTACGTGCAGCAACAAGCGGCTTAATATCTTTACGATTAGCTAAGCCAAATTCATCAAGGTCCTGAAATCAAAATATATTCTAAAAATATAATAGCCTCAACTCAATAACCTAACAAATCCAAACCTTTCTTAACACCAAATTTAAGCTCAATTCTCTTATAACATATGCTAAAATGAACAGTAAAGTAAATGATTAACCGAAGGAGTTCGCTATCATCACTTTGAGAAATCGATAAACGATACACATAGAAAAAAAGAGATAAAGAGAGAACTGAATACCATGAATTAAAATTAAAAAAAAGAAAACCAGTTTATTAAAATTCAAGAAATAATAGAATATTTACCGAGGAGAAATCGTCCTTGTTACTTATAGCAAAATATGCTTTTCTTCTGTAATCTTTTGCAACCATAAGAACACGATTTCGCCAATAACTAGACCCTAAAAACAACAACTGTATTATCGCAATGGATCTAATTTACATGACAGATATCTCAACATTTTGGAAACATAAAAGCATTTGTGCCTAAAGGTAAGAAAAACTAACAAGACCTTTTGGATCCAACTCATAGTCAATCTTGCTGTACACAACAAACATTGGAAGTTGATCAAACTGATATCGATTTTCGGAAGTTCGTATACCAACAAGTCCATTCCTATAAATCTTATTTGGTTAAAAATTGTTCAAAAAATCAAACGAAAGGATATAAATTCTTGAGAGAACCGAAAAAAAGCGCAATCTTTTTGAGAATAGCGCTTTCTATAATAAAACTTACTGCGAATGAAAATGTTGTAATGAAAAAAGGTTCCACATTTCTCTTCCTAAGCGCTATTCCTACATCTTTTCTGTATCTTTCATTTTAAGGTGTGATGAGAAAGCGGAGGGAAAGGGTAGACAAAAATAAATTACCGTACGTTTCGTGTAGGAGAAATTCTTTGATTTTATCTGTGTCGTAATTCCCATCATATTTAAATCCATTCGACTCAAACTTATTGTGAAACTTCTTTGGTTGATATGCAACAATATCACTGAAAAATAATACCATCACTAATTAAATCAATGAATACTTGGAAGAGATTAATATTTAAATGATATAGAGATAGATAGCGCAAACTCATTGTATCCATTTGATTCCAGAATTTGTTTATTCGAAGTCCATACAAACTTGAAACGATCTCTTTCTGTATCTGCAACTTTTAAGAACGAGTCCTTCAACTTGCTGTCACCCTCGAAAAATCCTGAAAATGCTCTAAGATTACAACAGACAAACAAGAAAAGCAAATCCTCAGACAATAGAAAAGTAAGTTTGTTAGTGGTTTCTGATGCTTTAGAAGTTGATGCTGACAAGCTGATGTATGTAAAAAATGAATGAAAAATGAATGAAAAAATCAGTCGGTCCATCGAATTTTTTGACGCCACACTGGGATTGCTTGTGCTGTAGGATTTTAGATCCTGATCAACTCTGAAAAAAAGCAAAAGACTTACCACAAATCGTGATATCGTCGGCTTCCAGCATTTTTTCGAATTTCTGTAGCGTATTGATTTCTGTAGCTGATGGACCAGCTTGTCCTCGCATATATTTCACTATACCTTCCGTAACTCGTGGACCATCATAATCCTGAGCCAGTTCACCTTTACGGAAAATCTTCAAAGTCGGGTAGCCAGTAACACCGAATTCTTCGCAAATTTTTGCCTCTGTGCATTCGACCTCAAAAAAAACATCCGTTTTTAAAAGAAAATCTGCAATCTGCAATTTTCAAAATCTGTAAATTCCGTAGATTGCTATATGAGAAGGCTATAATTGAATATATGAACATTTGGACTTCACAATAAATCCAAAAACCAATTTGTTTTTACATTCACAACTAACATAAGCTATTAAACTGTTTCCTTTGGCTAATTATTAATCAAATTACAGGTTCCAGTGCTCATTTTTCTCCATCTGATATTGTAGTAACTTCTACGATTAGCTAAAAGTTCGCTGAACATTTCATTCCCTTGTATATTTCACATCATTACCATTTTTCTATCTTGATTAAATATTTACGCCAAGTTTTCAGATCACCAAATAATCACTAATACTCATATTTGCAATCCTTTGTGTTTCAATTCATCTTAAAATCAATTATATCGTTCTTTTCCACGAACTGTATGAACTTTTCAAAATTTGGTTTCCTTCCTCATCATAGCTATGAATCGCACTAGCCAAACCAATTTTGAAAAGTATTTTAGAACTCTGCGACTTCTCAATCATTCGTTTTGGATTAGGGATTCATCACAAAATACGGTATTTGTTTGCATAGAAAAAGAAGAAATTACCTCTGCTAAATGAACAGGCGGATCTTCCTGCAAAAGTTTTGTTGCTGCCTTCTCAAATTCCGGAGCCAGTTTTTTGCAATGATGGCACCTAAAAAACAATAAATGAAATTATTCAAATATTAACAAGGTTAAGAACAACTTTCCGCCTGCATAAAGCGGTCTGTCAGAGATTCCAAGAGAAAGAAATAGAATCAGAAATACACGATTACGACTTCGCAAAAAAAGTGGAAAAACCACACCCTAGAGATTTTAAAACATTCAAACATAAAAGGACATACGAAAAGATCATGTAATTAATCATTGTTCTCTTACCATGGCACATAAAATTTCACAAGTAACACATCATATCGCTTGATGCCTTCCTTGAAATCAGCATCCGTGAATTTTATCACATCACCACTGGCACTTGTTGTTGGCAATAGCAACAATAAGAATGAATAGAAAACGAAAGCAGAATTAAATAACCTCATTAGTCCCATCTTAAAAATTCGCCAAGTATCCGAAAATACCCAAATCCTGCAATATCTATGCAAACACATATGAAATTCTGATCAAAAAAAATTGAAAAATGAAAAATGAACGAAGATGTGGCATTGCCGCATGACGCATTTTCATGTTACTTCAAATCCCATCTCTGTATCATGTAAAGGAATCAAATGAGAGCAGCAGCAATAGTTTTTACATAATCCTTAAAATCAGTCTACCATAGGTAAAGCATCCATTGCAAGATAAGTTTTGGATAACTAAAGGAAATGTGATACTAGATATAAAATAAAATTCTGAAATGTGGATTCTTTCTAAAACTTTGTGACATATTTGTTAAAACTTTGGATCCAAATTTATTTCACAACAGGGAACGAAATCTCGATATTCAAAAGCATTAAACAAGAAAAAAGGATTATGCAGTTGCCCTTTTCGAAGTACTGCGTTTGTCCATTGTCCATCCTGAACGATGAAAGTGACTTAAGATTAATGTGAACAAACCTATAACAATAAAATGAAATTCTAAGGCGCCAATATGTGCTGTCATGCATGTAAACAAATCTACATGCTCTATGTAACTGAGACAAGAAAATGTTGGAAAAACTGAACTGCGAATGTATGCTGCTCAATCGATTGGAAATATAACCACACGAAAAAATGTATCATAAGAGGCGGAGGAGGAAGACGAATCCATCCTTCTATAGAATGAAGAGTTTTCGGGAAATTGACAGTTGATATATTCGATTTTTAAGATGTCCTTCCAACTGACAATGTTACTGACAGAAATTCTATGCTAAGTGTCTGCTTAGCTGATGGAATCTGGTTAGACATAAGAACAGTATTCTAATATATATATGCGTAAGTGGTAATATACACTCTTCAATCCAGTGATGCGCTACATGTACAACGGATTGTATGGTGTTTTAAATTCTTCCCTAAATTCCATTGTATGAATGAATTGTATTGCAATAAATCTATCTGCACAAAAACGGTTTGTCAATAAAACAAAATTAGCATACTAGATCTCTTATCCTTCTATACTTCCGGAACCATAAACTAAATGGAATATTTTATACGGTTGCATACACCTAATCTCTGTCTACACAAATAGCATCAGCAATGTTAACAGCAATCAGCATATTAGCAGCTTAGTAAACCAGTTTACTAGCAAAATGAATTTACAGCTTACAGGTTACAGCTTCATTATACAATCAAGGAGATAATTTTAAAGTAATAAATCTTATGGTATACGATTGAATGAAAATGTTCAAACTCCTCATCCTCTAATCTCTTACATCACTTATACTTTTCTAATGTGATTTCAATTAATAATTACTATCCATGTATAAGCAGCCGAAAATATTCGACGGAAAACGTGTAAGCCACACATAAAGAGTAATTCCTAAACTCATGTCTACCCCCTGAATCCTCCCTTAATGAGCACATAGGTGACTTGTTTTCTTACAATTACGTTTAACGGTGGAACATATATATAATTAAAAGTAAATATGCGCTTTATGTGTTTCATGTATGTATAGCAACTAGGGAAGTATAACTCACACCGCACTGACCCTGCTTTATTTCAATGCTAACAATTCTATCAGCAGCGATCTACATATATTTCTCACGTGGGAAGAGTAGTAAAATCCTGGAATAACATATTTATTAATACGTTATAATATCTAATCAGATTACATAAGCCCAATCAACGAGTTCCAGAAATACACCTGAAATTAATTTGTACTATACCTTCCTCCCTTCAATTCTATCTTTTCTGGAATTTGGCCAGCGGAATCGTCCCTAAAACGCCACCTAACAAGCTCGCTGCAAGCGACAAAGTGACAAATTTCACGAAACTATGTTCGTATGCGTCTAAAATTGACATGAAAAAGTAAATGATCATTTAAGAGAAGTATTACGGATACGGCTATGAAGAAGTTCTGGTAAGAAGTAATTCCATATATGTTGCTTCTCTGAGAATTCCTAAAGGATGTTTGCAAGAAAAAAAACGATATTTGATATAAGAAGCAAGAGAGAGAATGTATGTCACCTCTGAAGACAGCTACCAACATACCGTCCGCCTCATCACCTTCCCTCACAAATGGTCGATTTAACCGCGTCGCACGGTCGGGCACTAGCGTTGCGTCCGAGCTGTGTTACTCTCTCATTGGTTGGCTTTCATTTCTGCTACGTCATGCTCCACGTTCAATCAAACTGCTATAGAATGGCGTGCAAACATGCACATCAATTCTGCCATTTGCGCTCCAGATTTGAATTGGGTAAATTGGAAGGATTAATTTGGAAGAATGTTCGGCAATTGAGCTTTCTGTAAACTGAATTCTTTCTACTTCTTCAACAAAGATGGTATAATAAAATTGTTCAACAAACAAATATTAAACAATTTACATATTTTCCTGACAAATAAATGCAAAAGTGTTAGCGTAATTTTAACATTAATGCTTAAGCAAAATTTTTATGATAAATTTGCCCAGCAAATAAGACTTCTTGTATTTCGAAGATGCCATGAAATATAACATTCATGAATTTAAGAAATCGCTAAACTACTAAGAGCGCCTTCTAAATCTATTGACAATTTCCTCGATGAAGCATTAATATATCAGTAAGCAGTGAGTAAATAATTCCTGTATGAGAGTTATCAGTACCATCTCAAAATTAACGCTGATCAGTAACATTTCAGATTAAAGCATTCATTTATCTGGATCAGTAACTGATAATGAATGATCTTTCTGCATTGAAAACGGTTACTGAATTGAATAACCCACAGATAATATCTTCCTATATTGCGTAAATTTTCATCAACATTATCAAGAAATTTAGTAAAAAAATTGAATAATTAAAGAGAACGAAATGATTTCTAACTTAACCGAATGTACTTTATGTTTTCGATCTCTTCATGAATTAAATTTCAAAAATGATTTCTTCACAAAAGTCATTTAACATTTATTTCTCTTATGGGATAAAAATTTTGATCTCATTTCTATTTTAATCTATCACTTCTTGTTTGGTCTCCTTTTTAGGGAAAATATTCTTTCAGAAATTTTGCTATGAAATGAATTGGTAAGAAAATGTAATTTCTCCATTGCCATTTGTTTGGCTAAAATTATTTGAAGCTTTCGAATAAATAACTGTTGTAATTAATTAGATATTGGTAATTAGATTATTGAGCGACGAAGAATTTCCAGATGAGTAACGAATTGCTTTTAATTCCATCACAGTTAAACAGTGATCTAAAATAAAGATGCCGAATTCCTTGTGCTTCTCCAAACAAAAACTTCTCCAGGTTTTTTATATTCAAATTTAATTCCAAATTTTATAATTCTTAAGATCGATGGGAGCAACTTCCAAGAATAATTGAAAAGAAAAATAAGCTAGATAATTTTGACATAATTTTATCATCTTAAAATTTATTTCTAAATGTCAAAATATGCCTGTCAATTTTTCTTCGCATCAATAATTTATCCATTTTTTCATTTCAAATTCCAGTTCACAAAAATGGCTTTGCCACATTGCGGCTTATACTTCTTCATTTTTCTGTATCTAATGGCTGGAGCATGGACATTTGCGACGTTTGTTGAATTTAAATGTTTTTTAAATCGAATAATTCGATCTCAGTAGAGCTCTCATAATTAATTAGTTAACGATAAATAATTACGATTTAATAAGAACTTAATGAAAATGGTTTTAATAAGTTAATAAGTAAATTTTTCAAGGATTTTCAAATCCTATACTTAAGTCATTCAATTCTCGGTAAAGAATCAAAATTATTCAAATTTTGTTTCTTAAGAGTGGAGAACAACGCGGATCGCGAGCAACAACTTGGCAAATTGTTTAAGATTCGCAATACATATCAGAAGATTGCTGAAATCGCAAGCGAAGAATGTTCAATTGCGTCGAGACAGTCCCACTTCAGATCGCAATTATTCCGATCACTTTCACAGTATAAAAATTTGGTTCCTTCTCTTGATATATTACAATATTAGCATTAAGAAAGATGAAATAAGAAGGCAAAAATTTAAGTTCGTAAATTACATGAAGAATTTGGTGTTCGACAATATCATACCTAACATCATTCGCTCCTTTACCCACTCTCATCTCTTTCCGCTTCCTTTTCCCATATTTTTAAGTTTACTAGAAATATAATCTGAATTCAGAGAAGACTTATTTGCATGTTATCATCCTTTATGGAAGGACGCGATTTCCTGCTTAATCCCGATGTTAATCAACTGGAGGAATTGGTTTCACCAAAATGGACTGCAGTACCTTCAATTTTATATGCATTGTCAATTCTAGTATATACTTGAAGTTTTATTTCAAATTATTTTTAATTAGATTCAAAAAACATCATTCACCCTATGTAATTGGTATATGATTAAAGCAACATATTTTAAATAAATTCTGCTACCAATACTTTTTTTGGATTAACTAAATTTAAGTTGGCTGACATTTGAAATTCCAGACAACAACAGGTTATTTATCAGCAGTACCAATGACAAAGCTTGGACAATTTATTGCTATAGTTTACGGATTAGTGGGCATTCCACTGATGGTACTGGCAGCAGTTGATATCGGACATTTCTTATCCGATATTGTCTTACGACTTTATCGAAAAGTAATGCCATCCAGCCAAAATTTCAAATTGTTTTTGTAATAAACAATATTTATTACTTTGAAATGACTTAACTGTCGACAAAATTTCTCCAAAACCTCCCCTCCCTTTAAAATCATTAATTTGAAGAATTCATTTCTTTTTTTGTTACCCCGCATAATTATCTCAATTTCTTTTTGTTTGACATGATTATCTTTTGCTAAAAATTCCTATACGCTTATTTTGAAAGTACCTTTTGAAGAAGTATTGCAGTACTGCATGATGAAACATAGGTTTGCTAAAGCATGCGGTTGTTCGGAAAAGATGCGACTTATTATGGAATTAATGGAAACAAAGGGTGTTCCATATATATCCAAAATTCGGTTAGTGAAATATTTTGATGGATAAGATTATGTAAGAGTTTTGACCAATTGCTCTAGCTATTCATTTTGCTTCTTATTAATGGAAGAATTTCGAACAATTGATTTCTTCTAAGCTTAAGTTTTCTTCATTTATTGACACCAATGATAGTTTCAACATTTCCTGAAGTGAAAAGCGTAATGCTTATTGCAGAAAACCGGAAAAAAAAAGTAAAGAAATTATTGTGACGATAAAGGAAAATATTGGTGAAGTGAAACGCTTACCATTATCAGTGAATGCTTCCATCTTACTCGTCTTTTGCATGCTTGGTGGCGTTTGCTATACTGTCGCGGGTGAGACAAAGTTATGAGAAATTTGATGAATATTGCCGCTAAATTAATTATATACAGTTACAATCAACTGTTACTTAAGTATAAAATATATGTGTCAAATAAGCTCTAAGTGCTTATTTATGAATTGAATGCATTTCAAGTATTTCAGGATCCGGACAATAACATAGTGGATTCTTATTCAGTCATTTTTCATTATTAATGAAATTGTGGTTTCGTGTTTACTGCATAATTTTTTCCTTTATTCAGGTGGTCAGAAGAGTTTCTTGGAAGCATTTTTCGTTACATTCAATTTAGTAGCTAATTTATCAATGGCTGAAGTGCCTAATGATCTCAATAATATTCTAACATTTCTCTACATTCTGATCTTCGTCACATTTGGTAATTGAAATCTTTTTCTTCTTCAATTTAACAAGAATTGATGCTAATCTCTACCAATTAATGCTTTGTTGTTTACTACGGGTAAATCATCCAAAAATTCAATACGATATTCGAACCCGAAATATGAAATAAATTTTGCCGTTTTTATAATTATTATCAAACAAGAGAAAAATATATGATGCCGAGGATGCAAAATGAACGAAAATCTGAAATGTGACTGCAGCGATCATAACTTTGCTTGTTTGAAATAATTTATCTTCCACATAAAATTTTCTACAAGCTTTCTTGACAACGAAGATATTGAAAATCCACTTCTCGACACCAAAACGACCTAGGAATTTCAAAATGTATCAACCCTTGTTACGATAGGAAAATATAACTTGTTAAGTATTTTAGGTCTGGCGGTATTATCTATGTGCGGTAACTTGGCAGCTTCCGAATTAAGAGCTGTTTTCATGAAAATTCATTATTTTGGAAGAAAAATTTCCTGGCATAGACATCAACTGTTAAAAGAAAAGAGACATGGTGTAAGCAATTTTGGCAATTATTGTTGTAACAGATTTAGATCAAATAAACTGTTTAATGTTACATTTATAAGTTGCAAATCAATCGGGAAAAAATTTGCTATTTCTCTTGTTGATAACAAAAAATTAACCCTAAGTTGCATGCAATCAACAAACATTGCCGATTGAGGAGTTCAATTTGAAGTCATCATATAGGCATTAATTGGTTTTTTTTAAAGACAGAACTTGCCGAAATGCTTAAAGTTATTATTGCAATCCGCGAGTTAAATCCCGAGAAAGACAATATAACTTCAGAAGATATCATGGGGGTTTGCTCTTTTTCTTTTACCTTTATAAAATATTGACAATGAATATTGCTGAATAACTATCAAACTTAACCATTGGGTAAACAAGTACCTTTTTTCCAAACCATAGATAACACTAATCAAGAGGGCACAACTAGACAAACATTAATGTTGTATATTATTTCCAGGATTGTCTTTTGTTAGATAACGCCTCATCGATTAAAACAATATCTTTCTCATAAACCTTAAAAAAATTAAGCTCTTCATCCTTCCCTGCAAAAATGCACTTATTTGTTTGGCAAATGAATAACTGCATTCAGAATGCTAAAAATGTTTTCTGCAGATATTGAATGAAATACAATATAATTCATTTTGCCTCGATCTTTGCAACCAAAAAAAACGACGTGATACAATCGCATTTATGCCGCAAAGCTTCGAAGCACTGCGATTTGCAGATGAGCTTGACGTGGATGATACAGTACATCGTGCTTTGTCGCGAAATCATTTACTTTCGTGAACCGACATGACATATTTTATTTCCCACTTCTTTAATTGAAATATGACAACATCGTTTGATCAATATCTGCAAATAAAAGCTGAACTTCTTCCTTTCTGAGCCATACACTGCAGATATTTTCTTAGGTATGCATCATACAGGTAAATCGAATGAGAAGAAAACTTATGCAATGAATTGAAACCAAATAATTCCATAATATCAAATAGACTTTTCCCATAAATGTAAACAAATTCCATAGCATCAACTAAACTTTTTCCGTAGACTACGTGTGATTTAAACTGCACGTATACCTCAACTTTGCATAAAATTATTTCCATTATACGTTTTCTGATTTTTTTATGACCTAACGAGTCATTCTTATGTGTTGATTGAAAATCATTCTTATGTGTTGATTGAACTGCACACCATTTAATTGTATGGAACATATCTGTTGTTGCAGATTGTAAACAAATTAGTGAAGTAAAGAGAGTAGGTAAGATAAACAAAATGAGCATAGGAAGTGAATATTTCAAACAGGCTTACGTAATAATTCTTCAACAGTGGTAGTATCATATTCAGTAGCAGTATCATATCCACCTACAATCTTCAAATATCAGTGACTCCTATACACAAAATACAGCAGAAATCAGAGAAGCAATTCACTATTTTAAGGAAAACAGCACCAAACTTAATTTTTCTTAAAATCTAAGAAAAAAATCCCACAGAAACTTCCGAAATCGTTATTTTCAATAAGTCCATACTTGCTTATTTACAGTATAAAATAGAACTGAATCAACTACAATGCAAATGTCCATAACCAAAAATTTCTTACCGTTTAAATGCGTAAAGATTTACATTTACCGCTGTAGTCTTTAATAGTGTGCTCGAGTAAATGCTCGAGTAAATTTTGCATTTATGTACAGTAAAATATTGACAAATTGTAAATTTTCAATACTTTTTATCCTAAGGTATCTTCGTAACTGGTTTAATAATTCGAACACGACCGTATTTGGGCAAAATCGTGGTACTTTCTTCGCAAACTGCATAAATATTCCTATCTATCGTTTTTACAGTGACATCAGGAGAAACAATAGATGGCTCTGTTTCGTTTGCAAATTGATGGTTATCAGGGAACTGTTGTTGCTGTTCGTTATAGAACAAATGAACTCCATCATTTTGATCAAGATAATTTGTTTGCACAAAATAATTCCTTTCCACCGCAACAACTTCATCGGTTCCATCAATTATCACCTTAAAAATTGGGCATTTCAAAGAACCGGAAATTTCAGAAGAAAAAATTATTTGCATGATATATATACTTCAAAAAGATTCCGAATTATAATTTTCCCAAAACCAAACAGTCAGTAAATATATTTTAATCAGACAACAGGGAGGAAAATAATCAAAAGAAGGAGATTTACTTTTGCTATAGCACTTATAATTTCCAAGACAATGAATTATTTAGATTTTTTTAACCGACTGTTATAATATTACATAGATCACTGTTTGTACATCCATGAATTTCAATAATTTAGTTGAACGATAATGAAACTTTACTTCTTTGTTTTAATTCTGCATCTTCTTTGCTTTTTAACATTAAAATTCAAAACAATTAAAACGAGGAGAAAACAACAACCTTTCGACAATTTTCTTCGTTCAACAAGTCATCATCTTCTCTTTTTGCAATTCTAATACTGGCACATTCGAGCAAAGTATTATTATTTTCATGATCGATATTAACATATTCTTCTTCAGCCTGATAAAATTCACATATAGCACAACTATTCGAATGTTTATGCATTCATTTTTGTGGTGGTGTACAATTTGTATACGAACAAACTCTCCAAAAAAATTCATGATGTTAATTCATCAGCCATTGTTTAAATTCTGTGAAAAGAAACTCAATAATTACATAAATACATAAAAAATTTAGTCTCTAAATTTAGATGTAATAAAAGTGATAATAACGAACCTGTTCCCCATTTAAAACTCTATTTTCTATCCAAATTTTCTCTATACCACTGTTATTTGGTCTGCAACGTGCAACTTTCTTTGAACAGAATATAGCGAAAGAAAGAAATGAGGGAGAAAATGAGTTAGCCGGCTAAAATATTCGAAACAATATGAAAAATCCATAAGGATCAAAAAATTCCCATCTTTCTTTTCGTATTTCAGGTATATTCATTCGTTCCGTACGAATTATGGAACAGAATAATTTTCTGGATACCCTATTCATCCACTAATGAAAATTCATTTCATAAAAAATGAAATTTCGTTTTTTTTTTCTTAAATCTTAAAATACTTGAGTGCTTTTTCTATAATTTAGAGTCGTTTTGTAAATTTATAACTTAACATAATATATTTCAAAAGCTCACATTTCAGAAGACCACATTGTATTCCTCCTAGTTTCTTCTCTATCTTGTTTAACCATAAGAAGGACAGATTGGATAGCGTTATCAGCTTGCTGCGTAACATCTTTGTGCTCTTTTGCTTGATGCATTATCAGATAATGACGTCGTGTAAACATTCGGCGACAATTATTGATTGAACAACGATATCTGAAAAAGTACATGCCTTCTAAGTCAACAGAAGCAATTCTATACTACTCTTTCACCGCCCTTTCTATCTGTTCTTCAAAACTTATGACAATGAAACCTCTAAAGTATGCATACCTTTTAATACCTGCGTGTACGATTCGCTCATGCTCATTACGAGCTGATACTGAAACGAAACGTCGTCCACACTTCCATGTGCATTCAAATGGCTTCTCACCTAAAATTATTTCTATAAGATTCTGAAAACTAATTTTAATGTTACCTTATCGGATCTCTTCAAATTTTTTATACCTATTATTATTTAACGATATATCTTATATATTCAGTTTATGGTATATTTTTTTCACCTTTCAATAAAATATGATGTAATAACAGTTCGAAATGCATAAATGAAATTGGAACTGTTTCAGTGTAATTTCCTCAAATGAATGCAACAATCAGTTAAATAACTACTCGAAAAAGTTGTACTTTAACACGCAAATTATGATATGGATGTCATGATGTGAATATATGAGTATATGAATATATATCTATCATGATATGAATACACGATTTGAAATCTTTAATGCTCGTTTGTAAAATGACATAATAGTGACCAGTGGTAACACGTTTTTTAAGACAGAAAGAAGAAAAGCTAGCCTGTATGTGCACGTCGAAAGTGCACCCTCAACGGATTAGCAGTTGCAAATCGCATCCCACACAGAGCACATTCAAATGGACGTTCACCGGTATGTGTTCGCATATGCGCTTGAATTTTAGATGGATGTTTCAGAAGTAAACCACATTCTTGACATCGAATTATCAAGGCTCTTTTTCGATGTGTTTTAATTTTTTGGTCCATTGGGAAAGAATTTGAAGCAACAATCTCATCGATTACCTACATCAGGAAAATGAAGTTTTCATACTGATAGAAACTGAAAGAAAGAAACTTCAATTGAAATTCTTGAGAAATTCTAGTCGAATAACTAAAAAAAAGTTAAATTGGATAACTATCAAACAAATTTCAACACAAGAATTTGATTTTACCATTATATGCTTTAGAAAAAAATTTGCGAAAAGCTGTTTTCTCTTAAAGGGAAGAAATATCCAATTCGATATACCTCATCCATTTGTCTATTTTCAATATCCAAATTTAATGATATTTGTTCGCTGGAATGTGTATGACGAGCCCTAGCAATTCTTTCAGTGTTATCATTTTTTTCAATTATGTTTATCGGCACCGAACACCTTGGCGGCTTAAGATGGGGCCGAGGTGGGCCACGTCTAAAATTCAAATTTTTCAGTCAGATATGGGTGTTGAGAAAAGATTCAATACCTCAACAATAAACCAAAAGATTTAATAACTCAAATAGTACTTTGTTTATTTTTTTTCCCTTTAATTCATCTATACTGTAGATCAGTAATTTGAATTCGCAATAAATTCACTATCACTTTGTAAATTCACGTCAAACCTTTTAGCTCCCATATGGGTTTTCAATTCATGCGCATTCTTCAGTGCATTTGAAACGAAACGTTTACCACATCCCCATGAACATACATAAGGAGTTAATCCCATATGACGTCGCACATGCATTCGCATTGGTGTACGCTGTGTAAACCTGCAGATATGACATAAACCTACATTTCCCAATAAAATGAAAAATTGCCACTAAAGAAGATAAAATAATACATATTTTTACGAAATCTAAGAAAAAAAAGAGACCTTGAACCACAAATCTGACACTGAAATGGCTTTTCGCCAGTGTGTGTCCGTCGGTGTGCTTCAATTTTCGAAGGATGTTTAAGAACAACGCCACAATATTCACAAGTGACTATCTAAATAAAAAAATTTTTTTTTTAAATGAAAATGTTCATATTTACGAAGGAATTTGGAATATGTTTCATATTTTCGACATCTTCCAGCCATATACTGCATTCGCTGAACTAACTAGTCGTTATTAGACAAAGAACAAAGCAGTTAAGTGGTATCAAATTCTCACATTCTGATAGATTCAACCGCACGAAATATATGATTAATACAAAAAATCTTAATTCTGCACAATATTTTAGTCAACATACAGTAGCCTTTTTTCTGGAAGATGATGATGTCACTGAGAGCCATTTTTGCTGAATAGTACTACTGCTCATCGGTGTTGAAATTGAGAAATCCTAAATTTTTTCCAATTTGAAATGGAGTAGTCTTTGGCCGTTAATAGAACTACAACTTTATTAGTATATTAATAATCACTATTATTTCACTACTGTTACAACCTACCAAGACCCTACTCATTTCATTAGTACATCAATTAGAATATTAATTAGACCTAGCGATTTAGTAAAGTATTCGTCTAATGAATGCCAGAGTGAAATCAATGATCCTATCTAGGAACGGTGGTGGAATGAATTGTTTTGCTCATGAACTCGAACTTTCAATAATTCAATATTTCGTAAAAAAAACTAAGATTCCATCTGCCGCAACCAAATCTGAGACTTTTGGTCCAAACTGATTCACTATATACTATTCCAAATGTTATGCAAAAAATTTAAGGAAAAAAAATTTTTAAAACTCTCACTTCATTTAGTCCGATTCCGAAATGAGACAAATCAGCACTAGCCACATCATCGATGACAGCAGTGAGCCGTGCGTCAGCATCAAAAGCTTTTGCCAATGAACTGGCAAGCATCGGATCATTAGCAGATAAGTAATCATGTTCTAGTGATGACCTTTCCAGAGTTAAATCAAAGCATACATCATCTTCCACATGTGAACGAGTTACTTCACATGCCTCATTTGCATCTTCCAACATCTCAAAATCAAAAAGTTAGAAAAATAAATTTAATTACTGAATGTATGATAAATCACGATAAAAATCAATTGCAATCAGTTATAAACCATTATCTCCTTTCCCTGTCTTGAAGAAATCCATTATCATAAAAAAGAATTAAATAAGTCCTTCGAAACAACCACTATTAATACCAAAATAAAACGTCATGTCATAAGGATATTTAGCAAGAACAAAATAAATTTTAATCTTTAAAAATAAAAACTAATTTATTTATTATGCTATATTGTTATATTACCAATGTATCATTTTGCTCATATTTCTATTTTTAAACAAAACATATCCACAAAATGAGATCATTAAAAGAGAGAGAGTGCGTATTATTACAATATGAAAAAACATATTGACTAATTAATATAATTTGATTAATTATTGACGAAACTATTAATTTATTATTAAGCATGTGCACGTTATCAGATATACCATCAATTTACCATTTTGATGTATATTGAGAAATTTAAAAACTTATACGTTAAGCCATCTATTCTTACCAGGTATATTTCTTTATCAAAGATTATCAGTTTATTGCCAGGCATATTGGAAATCAGTTCTTCGTCAAGCATATTATCAGTCTATTAACGATACACGATCAATATCAACTCATGGCCAAATACATTACCGGATTATTAGTGATCGCTTTACCAGTTTGAATTTATGAAACGGAAAAAAAAAAGAGAACGATTTCCACATGAAGTGAGTAAATTCAAAATGATTACTGGAAATCAACTCAAGAAATTCCTGAAAACTTGTTCCAGTCATCTTTTTTTATGTTTGCTATTTCTACTTGATTTCATCACATTTCTTGTGGCTTGACTTCATAGAACGATAATTAGATGCATTATTTAGTTCGGAAGATGGAGCAGATTTCAAAAAATAATACGTTGCTCTCAAATTTCACAAATTATTCATCAATCAGTAATCGAGTTTTCCAACACTGCTACGTAAAAAATTACTTTATGCTCGTCGATGTTGAGTTAAGCATTGAAACGCCGTGCACTTCTTGAAGTTTTACTGTAATTTATTTTCAATAGCTATGTAGCAGACCTAGGCTGATGAACACATTTTCTACTAACTTTCGACTTCTTTAAAATTAAAACTGGGATTTGCCCAAAGCGTTGCGTCCCCATCAGTACCAGGATCTAACCGCTGTACTCACAAGTCTTAACCGGGTCCGAATGCACTCCAGTAAGTGGAAACAGGCCGCAAAATACCTAGCGCGAGCCGCGTTGTATTTTACAATGCCGAATTCCATGGTGCCTAAAATGGCCCACTCCTAGTTTGAATTGGGTTCATTAATTTTGTACCCCTATAAACCATTAATGTTAGGAAGTTTGCTGCGGTGTGCTGTTTTACTTGGGTCGGTAGATAAACCTTTCTAGTGTATGTTCATAACCGAGAATTATCCGTGAGTTATGTAGCATGAATGTTTCTTGGTGCATACCCCTACTTACCGCTGTTGTAGCACACCTATTATATGACATTCTTATATGCTAACTAGATCTTATGCACCGTCCGAAAAACCGAATGATGCTTACTGCGCTAATTCATCATGACTCTAAGGTTTCTAAATTTTACTTTGAACACCAAAAGAGAAAATTTTGAGGTTTGGGTGTTGTGCTCATTGCGCTATTAACGTTTTCAATGTATTCGTTTAAAATCTAGACCTGCTGCGGCGTTTATTGGGCATATCTTTGTTGTACTATTTGTCGCAACCTTTCTCTGAAGATCTTCATCATATGTCGTAATTTCAACTTTATCAAGTTTTCTATGGTAAAATTGAAATTATAATATATGATTGAACATAGGCGACATAATTCGTCTTTGTATTTCCCTCGGTTTTCTTATCTCTTGTTTTCACTTTCGCTTTCCTCATTTTTTACTCATTTTTTAGCAATAATAAGTTCTTTGTTTTCAAGCAAAATGGTGGACGTAAATCAGCTTACCAATGAAGAGATTCGAGACCAACTTAGGATACATGGCTGTGATCCTGGACCTGTCGTTGGGAGTACTAGAAATGTCTATGCAAATAAGTTACGGCGTTTGCTAGGAGAATCAGATGTTGCAGTGCCACCTCAGGTACGTTCCTGAAGCAACATTAAAGTTTCAACTTATTTCTGTTATGCTGACTAGATTTCTGTGAAAAAACTACTGGAACACAATGTAAAATAAAATTGCTAAATTTCTCCATTTCTGGAGCCATTTCTTCTTCACGACAACTCGTTATTGATTATAACTTGTCTCAATCTTTATGGATGTAACTGTTTCGTAGAAATGCTCGCTTATCTTCTCATTGACATCACAAGCTAATAATTTTGAAGTGAAAGAAATTACTTGAATCCATTAATGAGAGTGCATGTATATGGAAGATATGAAGCATAACCAGTATGGTAGAAAGATTATTACTGAATATCGTCACAGCTTAGCAATATTAGAATTATGTATTATAAACTTTGGATGATTTTTGTAATAGTCTTTATCCGGATATTTCTTGTTAGCTCCAGTTTTTTTTTTGTTAAGTGTTGCCACATATGAATAGCTTGTCTTACATTATTCCAAACCAACTAAATCAGTTATCTGGTACAAATCAAAGTAAATGATAATTTTAAATAATAAATTTTACAGAAAGCAGCATCTGATGCTGCAGGAACTGGCACTTTTAAATCTTCACCAAAACGTGGAGATATATCGCACAGTCCACAAAAGTCACGCTCACCAGTGCGTGCTACGCGTTCTTCAGCTCAAGAAATATCCAATCTATCAAAGGTTCAAAATACACCGCTGAATTCCAAGATATCGCGTGCGTCATCGAAAACTACGGATGTTTCTTCAGTGAACTCACATATAATTTCCGATTCTAAGCAGTCATCACCGAAGACACCTGTTATTCAACCATCTGTTCCTACTCCTCCGAAATCCCATCCAGATCTCGAATTCGGAACTTATACGAAAGTAAGCACAGTTCAAGAATCCAACCGTCTGCCATCAAAAGCAAGCATGACTTCTGAGTCTCTGGATTCAATCTCAAGTTCTTTCAAAGTACCCAAGCCTTATCCATTTGAAACAGTACCGAAAGTTTACCGCACTACACCTACAACACGTTTTACATCCTTGCGAGTAAGTACATGCCGCTGAGTAATTTTCTTTGAGTTTTCTCTTTTCATTTGAAAAATGATTCCTTTTTTTCAAAGGTCGTCGTTTCTAGTTAGTAAAGCTCTGGTAGAGCGCTTTTGGCCTGGACCTTGAAAGTCAATGGTTAGGCATCAGAAATTTTTATGATCCTAGATTTCATCCATTTTTGGTATCAAATTTAAAACTATAACATGACATCAATGACGTCCTTTTTTGCTCCTGTAATTTATAATTTTCACGCAGCTGTGATTCAAATATCATTGAATATTTTGATGGAAAAATTTTTTCAATTTTATATAATTTATAGGATAATTGGGGGGATGGAAAAATTAGCGATGGTTCAGATGATGATTTACGTGGTGAAGAAAGTTCACGTACTTTGTTGCCTAGTTGGAAAGAGGATCATACGTATTCGGCTCGATACGATTCAAAACAGAGCCCAATGGTACAACGTTGTCTAAATGAGAATTCTACTGCTCACTATAGTCAAGCGCCACATTACAATTCAGGAACAGTATTTGAAAATTCTTACAATGGTTACAGAAATCAACGCAGTGGTTTGCTGGATAAGGAAAAAACATCGCAAAGCTATGGAAAAATCGGTTTCGCTCTTCTTTTCATTATTACATCAGCAATTTTTGTGTTCTTCGTCGTGCAAAACTATGTCGAACTAGAACGTGGCGAAGGTAACAAAGAAGAATTTTAAAAGTTCTTTTTCGGACTTTATCGAAATGCTAAACATTGACTTCGGAATAAATCTGAAAATCAATGTTTAGTGTTTTTGTAGAATTTTTTGAAACACATTTGGATCTATCTACATCTGTCTGACTATTATTATTCGCTTTTAAGCAAGAATTCGAAGATTTCGGAATTTTCACTCTTTTTTTGAAAACTGTCTTACTTTAATCTTTTTTTCGCGAAGTTTAATATTTTTAAGCTTTAAAGTTTGTGTTTTAAACTTCTCAAACGTTCTCAAACTTATGAAATTAAGCTTGTTCACGTTTACAAATACTTTGCTACATTTTCTCGTGGGCAAGTTCACTCTCTCTGCCTTCCTTTCTAAGACACTTAATATCCAGCTTCGAATTCCTCTTGACAGTTTTCAAATTTTAATTTTTAATTTGAATTGTAATTTAGATTTTGCGTTTCAAGTTAATGTATGTAGAATGCAAATACATTCCGAAATTTGTTTTGTTTAAGTTTTGTAGAATTATTTATCTTGTCTTAGTGATGTAGCGTACGTCTTTTTCTTGATTGCCTCACAATTTGGTCATTTTGCTACTTTGCAGTTCTTGAGGATTTATTCAGGGTTTATTCAGTTGCTGGTTTTCATCACTCATTTTTCTGCGTTCAATTGTTTATGCTTCGATAGAAGATTGAAAATTTCATCCATTTATTAATTTTATTGTTTGGCATGAATGACGTACGTAAATTTGTTTCATGTTGCTATCATTTTAGGTATTTGCACTATCATATGAAGCATGTTGAGTATATCTATAAAAAGTATGTCTTCTGTTTTCTATGAAGCATATGAGTTTTTTTCATACATCCCAAATTCTGATGCTTTGCTGCTGTAGTGCTGCTCAAAAATTCCTACGCAGACTTCGTGTATCCGTTTTATTTGTCAATTTTTTGTTCTTTTTATTCTAGAGTTTTATGGGGAAGATGATGGTATTATTTTACTGCGGGATGCGCGATATCATCTGAACCAGCAGTTTGTTTCTATGAGGCTAATAAGGTAGGTAATAAGATAGGATAGTGGGATGTATGTGAGGAGGGTTTTGAAACTTTTAAATATTTGGAAAACTAAGGGTGGTTTTCAAAAAACTAGAAAGTCAAATTTTTTTTTCGGATATCTAAGGAAGTTGGAAAGAGAAAAAGGAGATTTTGTGGGCATAGACTTACACATATTCTTATATATAAAGGAAAACGACTTGGTTATTTAAAAGTGCAGAGGACTAAATTTCTACTATTGCTTTTTGGTTAATTACCTAAGGTTATAACTTTTGTAGAGAATTGGTTAAAAAAATTTAATTCACTAAAGCGAAGTTGAATATGGTTGCGCAAGATGAATTAAATGAGGTTACAACTTTGCTTTTAAAGTGGTGATCAATTAGGTTTTGGCATTGAACATGCAAGTGCATAATAATGATATAATGATATACTGATATATCAGTAATGAATTCTAGATTTTTTCCTGTTATTAGATGTCCTTGCGATATTTCACGAGATTTGGATGGCATCTTTAAAAAAAATAAACCTGAGCTTGATTTTGCGGTAGATTATAGATTGTAAGGATTGAATAAATTTGATTCGTTTTGTAACGGCAGTAGTAAATTGGTAATCCGTATTAGGTGGTTTGGTACTTCTCATGCATTTTACATCTTTGATTTCATTACGAAATTCATGAATCTGAAAACAAAAGACATCGGAACTATTTTCAGTAGTATTGGTCGAAACATTGTTGTACGATCGTTTTAAAATTCGTTAATTTGTTAATAAAGCAGACTATACATCTACACCGCAGCAGTTACAAATTACTCATATTCTAGTGATTGCCATCGCAACACATTACATTTCCAACGAGTTCATCGTGTTTGTTTATGCGCAGCATAAACATGCGCAACAATCTTCGAAACTCATGCAATTTAATATCCAATTTAATATAAATTTAATAATTTCATGTTCGTTTGAACATGCTTAAATTGCATGAGTTTCGAAGATTGTTTAGTGTAACTTTATGGTGTTCACACATCTAAGAGTTAAATTATTAACTGAAGAGGGAAACATTTGTTCGTACAAATTCCGGAACACTGTAAAGGAAGTGTTCCCGGATCTTTGTTGGCATAAACATTTGTCTTCTATTGCAACTAACATGTCTAGCAGGAAAATCCTGAAATAGCTCAAAAAACGTACGACCGTACACTGATTCGATATTTCGTGATGTGATGGATATAGTCAAAAGGTGGGGCTTTAATTGAATACGATTTACATTGGAATGTTTGATAGATAGGTACATTGGAATATTCGAATAGGAGAAATAATAAAACCAAATAAATCTCTTATTTATCTCAAAATCTGCTATTTACAGTTGGCTGAATCGCAAGTTGTAGCTTTGAAAGCTATTTCAGAGCTGAAGAATGCTCAACTGGAAAGTCTGATTAACTACGACGCGAACATGTGCACACATATATTGCAGATTGGATGGACACTGAGAGGGCAGTAGACGAATTCCTAATGTTCAAGCGCACTCTTTTAGCTTAACTTGAATGTTTTGCTGGGCAAAGCAGAATAACGGACAGCGAGTCATCACAGGTGCCGCCTGCTACTTGCTATCATCAATGCATGCATGCATGCATCTATGTATGTATGTGTATGTGTGTCGTTGCAAGGGACAGACAAATATGTGGAAGAAGCGTTGCGGTTTTTGGGATAGACAAATGGTGTGCTTACAGTGGTTGAAGAAGCTGCGGTTGCGATGCGGATAGTGGTAGTGTAGCGATTAAGTCTAACCGCATGATTCAATGGATTCCGAGCCTAACCTGGCTTGCTTTGACTTAGCCAAGTATAAAAGATTTCTCTGTAGTGGTACTCTCCGGACATAGGCATTCTCCTCAAATATCTGTTTTTTACCTATTTCTCTCGTAAGAACATTCGAAGCAAACGCTGTTTATTTCTGACTGTAAGAATGCTAACATCCCGTTCCTTTCCGTGTATTTTTTTCCTTCCCTTTTCTCTTCCTTGACAACAATCTTTGAAGTCCCGACTAATAAGAGAGAGAGAGAAGCAGATACGAGAAATGGATGAAGCTTTGAATGATCGCATTCGAGAATGGCAAAATTATACGTGTTAGCCTGGGAAAGTGCATGTGGTGCAAATAGCTTGCAGACATATAAACGGGTGAGTACGGAGAGAGAGAGGGACTTGTTGTCTGCAAAATTTCTTCACAAGGTTGACAGGCTCTTATAGATATTACTTCTATTTGATTCAGTCTTATTTCTAGCATGCCAGACATGCATGCATACATATCTCTGAGAACAGCTTGCACGAAATAAGATCTACACACACATATATATTATATATATTATATATATGTATATATATATATAATGTATATACATGTATAATTAGTGTGATGTATATGTATGTGTGCGATGTATGTGTGTGTACGTATACACGTATGTATGTATGTGTATGTCTATACTGCGGCATTCTGGAAGATGTAAAAAGGGTTTCGGACGTTCGGTTGGATGCGGAGAGGAGGGGTATTTATCAGTAAGCCACGTGTCTCACAAGCCCTGTCATGTTTGTCCTCTCTTTAAGGCATTCCCGATCCTCCGATCCTTTCCCCATCTATTTCGACTATGCTATTCCCTCCCTTCCTTACTTTTGCTATTTTCTCACATATACACAGACATACACAGACACACACACATACATAATACACCAATTTTTCTATCAATGCCTGTTCATCATTGACGTCGTCGTCGGCGTCGTTGTCGCCGCCACCGTCCCCGTCGACATTTTGACTAACAAGACATAAGTTCAAAATGGCAATTCCACTTTTGTGTGTGTGTGTGTGTGTATGTATGTATGTGTATGTATGTGTATATATGTATATGTATGTATGCGAGTGTGTTTGTTAGCAAGTCGGTGTATGGCTGTGTGTTCGTTTGTGTTTGTGTCGGTGTATGTAGATTATGTATAAATGGACCGCTTTATTTCTATTTCTTACCGCCAAATCGTTGAACGTATTTTTATTTTGTTCTTTTTTGATTTCCTTTTGTTTATTTATATACGTTTCACGCCAGTCAAAAATTACGGCGTTTGCGCTTAATAAGTACATTTTTCTTAATTCCTAAATATAGCTTTATAGCTAGTTTCTCTCATCTAACTTACTGAATTGTTCGCGTGGAACTTTGCGAAAGTTCACTAACACTGCCTTTCGTAGTAAGTATATCATATTATTTCGTTTGTATTGGATAATAGTGAGCGAATCATCCGGAATCAAACCAGTTGATGTTCAAAATCACTCATTATCAACGAACGTTAAAAATACTTTTATTCTAAATTATGTCAACTTATAGAACTTCTAGTGCATTATTTGATGAATATACATTTCATGCTCTATACATGTTATATAGTTTGCTATCATTCTTTGATTTTAATAAGGGTTTTATCTCATGTCATTGCAACGTTCAATACTGTTTTTAATAATGTTGCTGTTTAGTGGTTAGATATATTGTGCATTTTTCATCTTCGATACCGCTTTTCATCAATGGAGCACGAAACATACACTATTATAATGCATTCAGTATGTTCAAATTCCATTCTAGGTTAACGATTGGTAAAGAGGTGCAGTCTGTGATTGTGGAATTCATTGATACCTCCCCTTGTCTTCTTGGATGTGGACTGTCGGGCCGCCATTCCTCCCAACGGATTTTAGCGAAATTCCGGAAAACTGTTGCAACAACTAAAAACTTGATTTTGCTATTATGCGCTGATTTGGTTTGTAGATTTCATTTTCTTACTTATTATCTGAAAATGAAAGCGAAAAGTATGATATTTCGTTCGGGAGAGAAATCTGATTTTTAATTTCACAACGCAAAGGAGGGAAACGAAAACTTTTCAACTCGTAAATTATTAAGATTTTTTCATTTATATGGGACGCCGCAAATATCATAAATAGCAATGAATAAAAGTTAAACAGAAAAAATTTACTTTAAGAATTTTGTTAAACTATATTGTAGTTTGTATGGCTGATAATTGAACATTTTTCTTAATTTTATGATACCGTATTTCTTCCGAATTTCGCATTAAAAAAGTAGTCGAAAATAAAGTGATATGTACTTTATTGTTATTGTGATATTTTGGATGCAAAATTTGATGAGTATCGAAAATTCGCCAATATGTGATAATCAGAAATTTGACTTTTTCTCATATTACCAGGTTATCCAAATTCAAATTTAAAAAACAAATTAGAAACTTTCCTTTCTGATCACTGAAGATATTCCTTTTTTTAAGCTATCGATTTGCTGTTTTGCTCTTTGCGCTACTTTTTCTCGCTATTCCGTTTTCCACTACTATTTGCTTCACTTTTGCTGCGATTTTGCCGTTGTATTAATTTCACTAATAATTTTACTGTTTTGCTGTTTGGCAACTTGCTGAGTGCGCGTCACTGTAACCGTACGTGGTACTCGGTGTTTTACGCGACGATTACGCAAAACCGGCAAAACTGTTCATTTTACGGGCAGCCAAAACGGCCCCGATGGCCTGCTGCCTTTCCGAGGAGGCAAGGGAGCAGAAACGTATAAATCAAGAAATCGAAAAGCAATTGCAACGTGATAAACGTAATGCCCGACGTGAACTCAAACTTCTGTTACTTGGTAAGTTTTGCATGTTCTTATCCCTTTTTCTTGTTTCTCTTTATATTTCTCTTTTCATTCAGATTTGATCGAATCTCAATTTATCGTTTGTTACATTTGTAGGAAATCAAAGAGGAGATAAGCTGATAAAATATAACTATATGAAATATAGCTCATATTTGAGGATCACTTAGTTAGAAAAGAGAAGTAGCAGAAAATTTGTTACATCAGTTTTTTTGTAGATTACCAGATGGAGTTTGGATTATTGGTCTAACTCGGAACATTAGCAGTTCATGATGTTTTTTTACTTATTCATACATTGATTTTGTTATTTCATACGTAATGTAGGTCCCGATGATTATTCATCATTTACAAACAGTTGCTGTTGCGCATAAAGTTCACGAAGTTTGTCTTCAAAATGGTACATTTGTACCATTTATTCTTTGAAGTCAACTTTACCTAATGAGATCTTGTGCTTTCAATATTCAGGGGGCAGAAAAGTTATGTTGTCGCGATAAGAGTAATTTTTCTTAGGTATACTGCTATTTATAGGATTCCTCCATCTTGCCTTGTGTTTCGATTTAAATTGACGCTTTAAATTATCCACTGTATGTAATATTTTATAGAACTATCAGTAAATATGGAACTTCTAAAATAATTGGCAGGTCAGGTCTTTTTTGCACTGGATTTTTTGTGTTTGTGGCCATCAATCATTTACAAAGTTTTTGATCGGGACTTCGTTCTTGCATCCCTAAGCGTTATTTGATTAAATTTAGACTATTAATTTTATATTTCAGTACGCTATTCTTTACATTGTTAGGCATTCTTGATGACTGCTGCCTCAAATTTTTTGCAAGTAATCACTTGCAAAAAAAGCCGGAACTCGTGGAAATTGAATGTTTCATTGTTTGAAGGGAAGGTGAAGATTTGTCTTGATCGTTATCCCTGTTCTTCATATTATCATTTTCAGTTCCAGGCTTAGGATCTCAGTCGTCATTAAAGATAAGTTGTGTTGGCATGTATTTTGAAAAGCAAAGTAGTATGGCTTTTTATTTCTCCAAAAGCTTGTTTGACAAATTCATAAAACTTTCCACCGACATCTGTCGATTACAATTGCCACACCTCAAAAAAAATCAGTCAATAGCTTCTTTGCGAGTAGTTTGTGCTCTTGGTTGATTACTGCATTTTAGATGCAGGATTTATAGTCTTTTTAAATATCTCAAAATTAAAATCCAACTTGAAATAGATCAAGTCTATCGGTTGCTGTCGTATCTTTTATGAGCTTATTCGTTGTCTTTGATTTGAGGATTTATTGTCCAAGAGATATTTTCTCGTTTGAAAGGAATCATAAATGCCGTATCGACTGATTTTTTTTAATATGATGCGAGCAATTTATTTATCCTCATCTTTAACATCCTAAATCCACCGTTCAATATTTGTATCTATTTACATTTTGTACTTATGTATAAAGTTTTGAAACTCTAATTCTAAAAGATGTTTGTTGCGCTATATTTTTTGAACTCTTTTAGACCAAACTGATAATCAGCTGATAATTATTAGTAGACAGGAAGCATTGGGCGCCACTCTCTCCGCGCTCAAATTCTCCCACCTCTCCAAACATTAAGTGGAAGAATTTGATTTCGTAAAGAGAAAAGCAATTCTTTGTCAAATTGTTATGTTCCTTTCTTCAATTGTTTTGAAACTTCAAATGATGTTTAGTTTGCAATAAATTAGAAACTAGCATTTTAGGAATTTATTTACTTTCGATCATTTCGTTACATGCGTTCTTTGAATTTTCTTTTGACCATCATTCTAACCACATTCTCCAAGAAGCAATGATTATCTTTTGGATCTTTGCTACTTCCCCTGACAATTTTCTTTGAATACTGAAAAATATTTCCTAGCGTATTTCTTATAAGTGCAAGTTGAAATTATTAACTCTGAGGATAAAAAGAAAAGTCACATTTGAAGAGTCGTAATAGGAGTGATTTATTGTAGTAAGAGGAGTGAAAGTTATGGATCTCATATTATATGAAACGAGTTTAATAATCTTTAAAATCTTTAAGTCTTGAAATTTTATAATGGAAAATACAAAAAAAAAATCTTTAAAATTTTTAGTCTTTGTAGTGGGGAATACATTTCAGCTTCTTCTTCTCCATGACACACATAGTCTCTGTTCTCAAATTTCCAGTGGTTTTGTTTAATATATGCTTATAAAAATAATTCAAGTATTCCGAATGTAGAGACAATAATCATTATGATATTGCGACTTCATTTTATGATATTAAGAGCTTTATAATTACGAATGAATATAGTCTACATTTCCCGTTTAAAATTATTGCATACATTTTATATTTTCACGCAGGGTGACCTATTCACAAGCAGATGTTCAGTAACGAATGCCGAGCTGAGAACATACAACAACACCATGTAGTAAATAATTATTGATGTATAATTTATCTGGTCCAATAACTCTTTGAGTTGGAAAGTTGGAGTTCCTCTCAGAATTATCTTTAAAGTGAAAAATATAAACTTATGTTGATATGATGAAGAGAAAAATGATGAGAGGAAACTTCATATATTTGTGATAGAGTTAGGCTACAGTTCATTAAGGAAAATGATGAAGATTATTCAAAATTATCCGTTTATCGATCACCCGTAGAAAAAGCTGATAGTATCTGTTTGTCATCTTATCCGTTCTGTTTTAGCTATTCGCCAGTTAGAAACGTATCAGCACAAAAATGACTATGACTTTTGAAAGTGCTATTTCAGAAAATTTCAGCTTTTATCGTTAATCGTTCCACTATGCGATATTAAGCATTACTGAAAAAAATTAAATCTTCTAACAAAATATCGGAAGTATATTATTGCGAAGAATATGCTCATTTTTATCACGATCGTGAAGTATTTTCTCATGGCATGCTGTCAAATTATTTTTCATATACAGTATTTTCATGTATTATATTTAATACAGAGGTAGGAGATCGGTAGTTAAATTTATGATAGTAATAATTTGATTAAATTACTAATTATGTTTTAGATTTAGTTAAGGTTGTGCAAGTATGATTTGAATTTTTGGAAATTATTCAGGCATGTAATGATCACATTACATGCTGTCAATACTTTGCATTCGAAACGTTTATGTTAGTGTTTAAAATGGTGGCGGCGAACGAAATATAAAAATGAATAATAATTGCTGACTTCAAAGCATAGCTGCATTGTTTAATATCGGATACTGCTGAGTATGTTTCTTGAAATATTTATTTATCCTTACAGTGTGGTCATTGTTCAGAATTTCCATTTTTATTGCGGGAAACTCATTTGTTGCGTTAATCAGTTGTTTTTTATTGATTATATTACGGTTTTTTTTCAAAAACGTATTTTAGACCTTATTTTTATTGGCAGACACTTAGTTTTGAGGTTTAGAATGGATTGATACTGCTGATGGAATTATGAGATATTTTAATGTAGAATAATCAGTTGAGAATTGGTATCATAAGATAATAGATGGTATAGAATTAGCAAGCTGATAAGCAGACGAATATTTTGAGGGCTTAAAGTGCTCATGATTCATGTTATGAATCCAATAAGCATCACGGAATAGATGCAATTATATTTATGAAAATGGTAGATACTCTTCGATATTCGTTTATTGTTATTTGTAGCAAATGAAGTGTGTTTCTCTGTCTGTATATGTGTGTATAATAAAGTTCTTGTTGAGTTCTGAAATTCTGAAATTAATTGTGGTTGTGGGGAAGGGAAAGATTGGAAGGAAATATTCAATAATTGTGCCTTCTCTTTAATCTATGAATCAAAGTTTCTGTCAAAAAATGGAGAGTGGAAAGAAAACAATTAAATAGGCACTGTGGGGTGATAAGAAAGGTAATAGTTACTGATCGAATAATGAAGGAGGAAGGGAAATATAAAAAAGCTTTGTTTTTGTTTTGGATGGACAATGATAATTTTCACTTATGTTACTTGCATATTGTTGCTCTTGTACAAGCAGCGAACTTGTTTCGGGTCGATAGTTGTACTTATGGAGGTAGATAATTCTATGATATTAAAACCTCATGGCGTAGTAGAGGATACGCTAGTTAGTTTTCATGAACAACATACATCTTCTAATTGCTGTTGTGTTACTTTTAAAGAAGAAATATAGTTTTAATCTGATAGAGTAAATTTTGAATAAAATGAATGCGGTGCTTGATGACCATGTAATGACGCATGGTTTTTGGCCAATATTACTGCTGTATGAACATTCTAGCTTAAAAAAATTTGTCAAATATTTTGTGTCGCAACGACTCATCACGATTTCATCTAAATATCTGTTTTTACCTTAAGAACTGTATGGTAACAAAGTTGCTACATTACGATGGATGTAGGCAACAGCTCAAATGAATTTGTTCATAGCTGTTTTGATGAGAAGCTGTTACGAATCCTTTTAAGAATAAATCCTCTCGTTTATCTTGCTTCTCTACTCCTTTCTGTTTGTCTTTCTTCCTTGAAGTTTTTTCCTTCTTTTGTATTTAACAAACTGTTCTTTTTATTTCTTTTAGATCCTGTTATGAAAGTTCCTTGAGTAAAAAGCTGGAGTTTATGATTAGATCCGGTTGTTAGCATATTAATTTTAGCAAATTCCAGACGTTTTAGCTGAGATATTGGATGTTTTCATTAAAAGCGTTCATCCAAGCTGTTGGTATGAGTTGCAGCTGCTTATATATAATGGATTAAATTATTCTGTATATAGGTGCTTATAATTATAAAACGTCATATATACTACGAGATTCTTGGAAAACTTGATCAAACTGGAAATGGAACAAGTTTTCATAATGCTCGGAAACTTGAATTTATTCATGAAAAAGAAGTTATGGTGATAGTTTAAGAAAATTTAAACCTTTTGAATGGAATTTTGTTCGCTGAATTTCAGGCATTGATATAAATAAAAATGAATAAATTTATGTCTAGCTAGTTTGATAAAAGAAATCGAGATCTAAATTTTGTATATAAGTTGTATATTGAAATCAGAGAGAAAAGATCGGAGTGTTTTCATCAAGCGTCATCGGAGTTAATCACAAGCAATATTTCTTTCATTGTTTCTTATTGTATTCTTTAAATTCTTAAACTCTTCAGGCTTATAAGTTCTATGCCTGTCTTGAAATACAGTCCAAAAAATTTATGAGCCAAAGGTAGTAATATATTGGTTATATTTTGGTCTTTGCTGTCCAGTTGAGCGAATTATTCCATTTTAAGGCTTTGTCATATTTTTAGCTCATGTCTATGCGCAATTAGATTTTAAAATAGTTCGCTTATGCGTCGTAGGGAAATAAAAAATGCTCCTTTCGTGTTCCAATTTCGATATCCATGTTGTGTCGTTTTTAGTCGGAAAGTTTCTGGATCCTATAACACCATACACTGTTAGTCGATTAATCCAAGTGAGCATGACAAATTCCATAATATACTGTTATCATTTCGATTTGTTACTTGAATGAATTTCAAATTTGCAATCATTTTATAAAAAGCTTTGTTTAATTAATTTTATTCCGATTACTGAACTTCCTCTTTTTTTTCAGAATATCATTGCTTGTTGTGCTCAGAAGCAAAAAGCTCTTTTCTCTTTCCTGCCAGACATTTTCATATCTGTTCTGTCCGTGTGTGTGTATATATATGTGTATGTTTCTGTGTGTGTGTGTGTGTGTGTGTGTTAGCTGAGGGAAGCGACAGTTGTTCCGGTGAATACATTGAAAATGTGATGTGTTGTGTGAGGGAGGAAAACAGATTGCCATGTCTGAATTTTATTCCAAATAAAAGTTACACTATTCCCTGAACTTAAACGTAATTTTTTCCGCTTCAAATAAAAATGAAGCGATAATTTTCTGCACTGCCAACCTTATGAAGAGAGTCATCGAAAAAGAAAAACCATACAACAATATATTTCATTTCATAGTCTTCGAAATGAGAATTTTCGCTTTCAGATTTTTTTGACAAGTCTTTGAGCTAAATTAGCTATGAATTACTGGGATATAGTTTTTGTTGAATCGTCAACAGCTTGTTGGAATGGTTTACTTTATTTTGGTGGTGAAGATTGAGATTGATATATTTGAATCTTTTACATCAATTTATGAAGTTAAAAAAAATCAATTTATTATGAATCTCTCTGCTCTTTTTTCATACAGTGCATGCTGCTTTTTTCGACAATTTCATCATCTATAATTATTGATAACGGCTGGCACCTTAATCAGGATTTCTTTTCCTCATCTCAAAATTTCACCTAGCATTATTTTCCTTTCCTTAGATATACATTAGATATATGTAAATAATATTTTTGCTTCAAGATTTCCTATGTATTCCGGAAAATCGGATTCTGAAGCTTCAGCATTCCAGTGGGAAGCCAGATATGTTATTCGATTATACATAAGGAGGGAGAGAGGGGGGGGGAGAGAGGGAGATGCTTCTTGCAAGAGGAACGCTTCTACATTCTCTTTGCTTACATTGATTGATTACACCTATATAGCTCTGAGCATTTGCATCTAAATTTTTTGTTGTTTTAGTTAATGCATGAGGGTGGGATGGAATGAGAGGGATGGAAAAGGGAGGAAGGGAGGGAAAGAAAGAAAAAAATTATGACGAAATATTTTTTTGGAAAACAAATAGAGTTAGCTAATTTTTTGATTTCCAAAAATTTACTACCATTAAATTCATATTTAAAAAAAATCGAACATTGGAATTATTGAAGATTTCTACGAATGTAATCAGGATACTACGGTATACTACCTTCATCCGTGTTAGAAGGGAATCATGAAAAAAAGAAATTTTTTCTTTCAGTTTCATATTTGATTCCAAGTAAGTTCTAAATTCTGAACTTGAGGTCGTATAAGGTTTAATACTGTAGAAATTGGGGAATAGTGAAATTCTTCCACTTCTATAAACCATGATTTGATTAACTATTAGACCTGTCGTTTTAAATTCATTCCTACAGTTACTATGAAAGTATTTTATTTGATGTTATTTTACATATTGTCGAATCTTTTGCCTTCCAGATCCTTTTCAATTTTCTATGCTGCATTAAATTTGTGAATA